>JAQQAE010005047.1:0-18049 GCA_029823295.1 Pseudamia nigra | reverse complement strand
TTTGTCAGATTCAAGTTATTTCTGTGACTATTGTGGGTTTTTCTGTCATTTACAGAGGGGTACCAACAATTTTATCCATGTCTGTATTCATTCATATTCCCCGATCAGGAACAATGCTGGTAATTATACATTCAAGTTTGAAGGGTAAATTCAGAAGCCTTATGACACACAAACAGAGCCAGTAAAATCTAGAAAGATGATGGGATTAATGCCATACATGGGCACATTCAGTGCAGAACATTATTCTACTTTTCATCACATTCAAGAGTTTTCCTTAGGCTTTCACACCAAACACTACATATGATAATGCCTGCAAATTCAAGTAAAACACACATATTGCTCATCCCAACCAAAATGCATTGCATGAAGCACAGAGCGGCAGTGTAAGGTGAATTTCTATATCACTGGTCTCCAGTTTGTAGTGGTCTTATGCAGATAGGGTTTTAGTTTCATGATGATCAACATTGATTCAGGGTTTGGACAGGGAATTGCAAATTTTCAGATATCAAATTCACTGGAGGGATTCTTAAGTTTAGAACTGCAGTTTTAACTACTTCAATAAACTGGCACAAAGGCTGCATAATTTGGTGAAAAGGCTATGTTGCAGTTATAATGGGCAACATTGCGATTGCAGTTTGAGTCGACTTCCTTAGTTACTCACATTAGAGTATGATTAACGAGTAATATAAAATTACAAAACATTGTGAACATAGTGTCATTAAATCCTAAATATCACCATATAAACATGGAATATGGTGTTTACTTCCCATTTCTGCAATGAGATGTAAATCCTCCTAACGCTACATCTTTAAATAGTTGCTCCTTTTGATGTGTGACTGCACAGAATGATGGTGTGATTATGAATGTAATTTGATTTATAGTAGTGGGAATGTTTTCATGTTTTCCAGTTGTTTGTGTTTCCAAACAAACATAATATTCTGATTTTAGAGACCTCGTTACGCTCTTAATCTGGTTTTAAGAAATGCAAATATGTGAAATACTCTGAAGAAACCATGGGATTGTCCAGCTCCTGATTTCTTAACACTACAGTCAACCTGCACAGGTGTGGCTTCAGCCAAGTGAAGCCAGGTGTAACAAACAGGCTACAGGATGAAGGTTTCCCAAGAGACTGGAACAAGTCAGGTCATGGTGGAAAACAGTAAAGAAACATTACCATGTTGTAGGAATGTCAGGTTCAATTGCAGGTTTGTGTCGCAAACATCAAAACAGTGGTAACCAGTTACCAGGACACGAGTATGTATATGGGGACATAAAAACCCAGATTTGTCGTTGTTCCATGTCAACACTGCATCTTAAATGTAATTAAACCTTGTACTGGTATCTGGCCAGTATCCCTCAGTTTCTGTTTGTGCAGATGGCTGTGATGTTTACACACAGTTGCATTTAACATGATGCTTCTTCTATCTGTTACCTACACTTATATTTATTTGATTTCTTCTTTGAAATTTGGCCACATAGCAATGTTTTCCTTTAATGTTTTCAACCGTGACCTGACTTACTCCACCCTACCTGTTGAGAAACTGATGTCCTGTAGCCTATTTACTGCAGGTTCCAATAGGGCAACATGTCAACACATTTCTCCATCTAACCTGCAAACCGTGTTTATTTCTTTCATTTCTAAAAGGAAAAAGTATTTATCACTACTGGGAAACTGAAACACTCTCACTGACACCCGTTATTGAGTTTTCCTACCATTATAAGTCTTAGTTGCAGTGCCCAGACCATTTCGGACAGCGCATGTTAATGTGGAGGATCAATGATCATTAAATTACTTTTCCTGGATCTATTAATCACAGTTGGTCTCCACTAAGGACTTACTAAGCAAGTTGTGTTTTAAAGTTTAGTGGGCATTTATTCTTTATTATCTGCTCTAGGTTTTCCCTGGTTTTGTTCATAGCTAAGGTATTAATTAATAATAATGACCAAAAATGTTGGAAAAGTACAGGGTTTTTTAAAAAGATTTATTTGTTGCCTTTTTGGGGCTTTATTTGATAGGGGCTGTGAAGTAAGACAGGAGGGTGGGGCGAGGACATGAGAAGTAACATGCAGCAGGGGGCTGCAGGCTGGATTTGGACCCAGGTCGCTGCGGGTAGGCCATGGGCTGTGCAAGCTGCCAGGCACTCTACCAACTGAGCTACCAAGGCACCCTACACTTTATTTTTATTTAATTTAAAACATTTTCTTACAGGAAGACTCCTGAACGCCACATTCCAGTTTTCCAAAAGCCTTAAGAGTGTAATTAGACTTTTTCTCTAAGTGTCGCCAGCATTCTTTTACAAAAATGGAAAGGACTCAGTGCTCTTTAGGTCAGACAGGCGCTAACCCCCTCTGAAAACAACTTGAATATCTTGCATCATTTATGTTTCTGTTACTAGTGGTCAACATCTTTCAGAAACCAGGATAAGATATATACATGCAACAGAATCCCTGTTTCTTTTGGAGTACTCCAGCTATTATTACTATAAGTATAACGAAGGATACATAAGTCCATTGCAGCACACACTATGAGTAAAGAGTTATAAAAAATGTTTAAAAATGTAATTCTGTCCAATTAGAGAACATATCCTAAGTTAAAGTTGTACTGAGAGTGAAGTATTTTAAAACCCTCCATGCCATTTTAATCTATTCACAGTTAATAAGTGTTTATTTGTTTCCCTTAAGCTAAGCCTCATGTTCTATGAGCTATGAAAATCAGATTTTTTTCAGAGTCATGAAAACTACGCAGAAGAAATGGTAATAATGGTTTCACAAAAGGTCTCTGAAGCACAGTCACCAGGAGGGCTGAGTTTGGGAGTGACACATGTTCAGGCACATTAGGAGGGCAACCTCAACACTGAAAGTGTACCGCCTCCTTTGTCCATGTGAAGCTGAACAAATCAGTTTAGCCACTTTGGCAGTTACACTCAGGACAGGAGTGTCTGAAAACTTTGGACAATGTGTAATTAACACCTTGGATTATCAGCAGGGATTAAACAAACAGCTGAAGGTAGGTACAATGTACGACTTAAAAAGTAGCTGTAAAATGTCACAGGAAACCGTTTTTGTTAACCATACCTGGTCTGAAAAAAAGGATGTGATGAGACAACACTTGAGTTAAAGGTGTGGGCAGATAATTACGGAGTTTCACCATATGTCTAGACTATGGTGTGTTTAGAAACAGTGTAAATATGCTGTTATGTCACACAAATTGTTCTGTTCTGCGGCGTTATCTCTAATCCTTGTGTCACAGCTGTTTCAGTGCTGTTTTGGTATTTTTCACTATCATCAATCATAAGAGCAGAGCTGTGTTTAAAGTGTATGTCTTCAACATGCACTTATACAGTGGCCTCCTGTCTTAACTGTCTTCTAATGCACTTAGAGCTGTAAAAGCACTTCACATGACATACATTAGAGTGGTGGGTGGTGCAACAGTGCTGAAAAATCTGCAGGCTCATAGTTCAGTATAAAACAATTTCCATAAACCTCTAATTTTTATCACAACAAACAGACATCTGAAGCTTATATCTGCCAAGATACCCTCATTGTAATCATCTTATATGAGTTAAATTAGTTTGTAATATTTGTATTGTTATCTATAACCTTCAAAAATGACGGATATTTACAACATTCTTATCCGGGATATCAGGGAATTTTGTTTGGTAAATGTTATCATTTATCATTACTATGTTTCTTTGTTTGTTCGATTTGCTGTTTCCATCTGTTGCCAGATGTGTAACTTTTAAGACCCACATAGTACCTATACATATTAGTGGATAGCGTTAATGTGATTTGGAGCTAAAACAGAAAGTGACCAAAATTGAGCAAATGGGGGCAGAGCTGAGGGAGCACAGTGTGTTGGGGGCTTATGAGCAAGATAATGCTAAATGCTATCTTAAAGACTCGGCACAACTTCATTGAGCGCTGTCTAACAAAGTAATTTTGCGTTGTTGTTAGTGTAAGTTATACAACAGATCCCTTTTTACAAGGTCCAAATAAAATGTGTGAGGCCACGACAACTCATGACAAAAATGCATTACCTTGTCTTTTTGGAAAGAAGTTTAATGTAACTCTCTGGAAGCCAGGGCTTTTTAGAGCCATCAGGGCACTGTCCCATCAGCTGCCAGTGATTTCCACACACATCTGGTTGTTGCCTACTTCTTTCAATTCAACTACAAATGCAGGGTGGAGTTTGCTGTAAGACTGTCCTCAAACTTCCCCAAAAAAGGAAATCACTCATGATTGTAACAGATAAGTGCTTTGCAGCATCTTCTTCTGACGAAGTGTAAAAACATGGCTGCCCGGTTTTTTTCTACATCTACTTTATAAGAGCCATGTGTAACAGCCTACAGTTGCACCTTCTGAAGAAGAGTCCAGTTTATTTATTTCAAACCTATTTATGTAAACACACATTTTAGATGCAACCTTTTGAAAGTTTACTTCACATTGGCTTCACATTTTATAAAAAACATGGCCACTGATCTTTGTCTGTAAGTGCCCTTCTTCTTTGCTTCTGTTCTAAATAACAATAGTACTGCTTCTTGTTTTGACTCATAAAAGCTCCACAGATCAGAATAGAATAACCAGATGAACAAAACCACAAACATTTTATCTGTGGAAGAATAATAAAGAGCAACCACATCTATATAAAATAATGGCAGCATCTACTGATGTCTTTTGTGATTTCTTAATTAGATTTTAACACAAAATGGATATAATGCCAATGTACTATTTTTTGGAAGTGTTGAATCAAATTCAAACTTAATAACAGTTGTCAAAATTATATTTAACACTGTCTGTCTTAGAGCATTTTAATTTAAAAAAAAAACTGTCATATTCAGGTTTGTTTGCCTTTTACATAATTTCCATCTCTTTGTGTATTTTATGTCTTAGGGTGATCCACCTAGTTTTTGTCCTTTTGCTTCTTTATGTCTTTTCATCATACTGTGTCTTTTAGGTTATTAAAATTTTTATCTTGAATGTTTTTTGCCACATTGGCTAACTCTATTGTTAGTCTCTAATCTTATTTTCTTCCTGCTTCTTTCTATCCCTGACAAGCTCTTCCTAAATCACTATCTCAATACAGACCAGAGTAAAGGGAATCAAACCAAATCGACCTAAGGTGTTGTGAGCTGATGTAATAATTATCACAGCGACTAACCAGATTCACTCAAAGTAAAATGACAACAAAATTACAGTTATCATTATCGTGATATATATGTACACAGCTTAACAAACTTGTTAGACAGCTACCCAATGTAAGTTTTAAGCCACAGCTGCCCTAAATGAACAGTATTTGTATTTACTAAATTTATATTTTATGTTTCAGTAATGGTTAATCTAACAGAGTACACAAGCTATTTGATGAAATTTATATTTTTAATGCTAAGATATAAATATTGTTGCTATCCATGATTTTTTTTTTTAAATTAACATTTTACAAAAAAGCTTAAAAATAGTAAAGCACATGATTAAAATGCAAATTACAGTTATTTCCATGCATTCCTGAACAGACACATGAGTTTAGTGCTTGAATGTTAATTTCTGAAATCCAGTCTGTTGGATCAAATTTGGGTATAAAAAGCTTGAA
The DNA here is from genome assembly GCA_029823295.1 of Pseudamia nigra. Lineage (NCBI taxonomy): Eukaryota > Metazoa > Chordata > Actinopteri > Kurtiformes > Apogonidae > Pseudamia > Pseudamia nigra. The sequence continues at coordinate 12,462 of JAQQAE010005047.1, read as the reverse complement.
TTCAGTTTGAAATTCCTTACTCCTGTTCAAAATGATGAAAAGTTGAGAACTCACTGAAAAGGAAAGAATCTGCATTAAAGCACTTCATGATGCTGGTTGGTCTTTGAGGCAAATAGGACAGGTGGTCTAATACGTTTGTTAAGCACTGTACCTGTGGTCAGCTGTTCACAGCTACGGAGAGGGTGGAAAAAAGGTGAATAAGCAAGTTCAGGATGGGGCGGAGTGGATGGAGAAAAGTGTCGGGAAAGATGGGTGACAAAAGAGCAGCAACAAGAATCCAAGGGAAGGTTTACGTGGTGACAGTGAGACCAGTCATGTATGGTTTAGGGACCGTGGCACAGACGAAAAGACAGGAGGCAGAGCTGGATCTGGCAGAGCTGAAGATGTTGAGATCCTCTTTGGGAGTGATAAGGATGGACAAGATTAGGATTGACTTGCGCACATCAGAGGGACAGCTCAGAATGGACGTTTTGGAGACAAAGTCAGAGGCCACATTGACATCGGTTGGAGAGTTGCAAAGGATGGATTGAGGATATATTGGTAGAAGGATGCTAAAGCTGGAGCTGTCAGGCAGGAGGCAAAGAAGAAGACCAAAGAGGAAGTTTATGGATGCGGTGAAAGAGGACATGCTGCTACCTGGTGTGAGAAGATACAGAACCATTCTATTCCAGAAATCCAATACAAGCACCTCATTCTACTTGAAGAGGCACTGATTAGGTGATCAACTGAACCAAACCTTATTTAACGAAGAAAAGTAAGCAAAGTTATTCTGGCAAATATTGATTTCTGAACTCTTCCTAAGATAAAACATTAGTATTGTGTTGTTTAAAATGAGTACAAACTTTTTTCTAAAACTGTTTCTCATGTTCTCTAAATAAATGTTCTAAATGGCCATTTTTAAATTTGAGATTTAGGAGAAGTGTTGTCAGTGGTTTAGGGAGTAAAACAAAAATGTTAATTTTACTCAAACATTTTTGTCTCTATTATGGTGAGACAGATTTTACATTGGCTTTTTACACTGTGCATCTTTTTTGTGTACGTATTTTACATCTTTGTTTTCATCTTTTTGCAGCTTCTGTATTTGTGTTTTTTTAATCATTTTTGTCTTTTTTTTTCCATTGTTTGTCTTTTTTGTCTTTGATGTTATAAATGTCTTTTGGTCCTTTTTGCCTGTTTGCATCTTTTTCATTGTTTTTTTGGGGGAGGGGGGGGGGTTATGTCATTCTTATCTCTTTGCATTCTTAGACTTTAATTTCTTTTCAAATAATCTAATAAGTCTAAACAATAAATAATCTATTGGCTATAGACAGTTTTGGTTGTCTTAAATCATTTTCATATTTCTGCATCTTTTACATTACTTTCATCTTTTTGCATCTTTTATGTCAATTTCATATTTTTGTGTATTTTTGCATCTTTTACATCATTTTTGTCTTTTTGAGTCTTTTATATTGTTTTCATCTTTTTGGGTCTTTCGCGAACTTCCCGTAATTTTGTGTCTTTTATGTTTTAAGTTGTTTGTATCTTTTTGGTGTGTTTTAAGTCTTTTGGCATATTTTACCCAAGTATTTCCTTTCAGCTTTTTTCAATCCCTAACAAACTCCCTAAATCCGTATCTTATTACGAGGGCCCAGAATAAAGCGAACCGAATCAAACAGACAAAAGCTGTGAGCGCTGGTGTAATAATAATCACACTGACTAACCAGATTCACTCGGAGGCAGACGTTCCCTTTTTGAGGAGCTGCCGCAGAGACAAATCCTCGGATCGATGCCGTGGATCACTTAACGGCGGCTCCCTGGAGGAATCACTGCCAGGAAGAGCCTCTAAATAGTCTCATCACCGGCTCCAGTGTCTCTCTGAGCTTCTGAACGTCTGCATGGAGCCTGATGGGCCAGAGGTTTCAGCTTACTACTCAGAAAACACACCAGGAGGTACACTGCTGCTTCACTTCTGGAGATATTCAGGGAAAATGGAAGCATTTTCGGCGATCATTTCACTCACAAATTCACCAAAAAGGCTAAGAACATGAGTCTTCTACGTAGGACACTTTACAATATACTGCTGCTTTCTGAAACTTAAGGTCAGGACACAACATGGGACGTTACTCTTATTTATTTTGTTAATTTTTGTTCACCTCTGGTACACCATTAATTTTTTTTCATTTTGCAGATTATTTTGTACATTTTTGTTCATTTTCCAGATTGTTTTGTTGATTGCAGTTAATTCCCGTTTATTTTGTTTATTTTCATTCATTTTTCATTGATTTTGTTCATTTTCTTCATTATTTTGCACATTTCTGTTCACTTTCTTGACCAATTTGTAATTTTTTCATTTTACAAATTATTTTGTTGATTTTAGTTGATTCCCTTTCATATTTTAGCGACTTTCATTAATTTTCTTGGTTTTTTTTTGTTCATTTGGTTAATTACAAATATTTCTTTTCATATTTTTAAAAGTCATTTTGTTGACTTTTATTCATTTTCTCATTTATTCTGTTAATTTACTTATTTTGTATGTTTGTTGCTTTTTTTCCTGATTGTTTCTTGATTTTTTTTAAATTCCCTTACATAGTTTGTTTATTTTCACTACTTTCTTTTTTTCATTTGTTCATTTTCTTGGAGTCCCTTACACATTCTGTTGATCGTATTCAGTTTCTCACATATTTTGTTAATTTTCTCAAATATTTTGTGAATTGTGTTGATCAATTTCTTCATTTTTGTTCATATTCTCAATTACTTAGTTAATTTTTGCTTACATAATTGATATTTTGTTTAGTTTTTGTCACTTTTCTTAACGAGACACTTCATTTTTGCTTGCTAGTTTATTTGTATTTTGTATTGTATTTCCATTTTGTGAATTTTTTTTTATTTTTCTCAATGATTAAATTTAATTACTGTTCCCTTTTTATCATCTCAAATCAGTCTGGTCATTCTCCTCTGACCTCTAACACCAACAAGGCATTTTTGCTCAGACAACTGCTGCACACTGGATATTTTCTCTTTTTCTGACTATATTTTGTAAACCCTAGAGATGGGTGGGTGAAAATCCCAGTAGATTAGCAGTTTGTGAAATACTCAAACCACATGTGGTACCAACAACCATGCCATGTTCAGAGTCACATAAAATACCTTTCTTTGTTATTCTGACACTGTGTTTTGAACTTCATCAAGTCGTCTTGTTCATTATAGCATACTTTAGAACTTAGAACTTGGTGAAAATAAATTCATTAAAATACCTTTCGAAAAAACAGCACTAACTAAAATATGACATTGGTATTTATGTGGTGTGTTTTTCCTGTGTGTTTTCATGAACAGCAGCGGGTCGGAGGTTGAGAGGACCAGAACCGGGTACGGAGGACGATTCAGTGAGTAAATTCATCTATTTTATTTGATTTATAAGGAACAGTGTGCGCTTACATAGATCATTCGTAGGAATAAAAACATGTCCGAACCAGATTTAGCAGAAAGCTCATTTCCATCTGTAGTTCTTCAATTCATCATTTGTCTCATTTTTGTTATTCCCAAACCCAGGGTTGGAACCGCAAATGGGTCATGGAGCTGCTTTTATGGGTCACCGATTTGCAGCCTTCTGATGACTTTGTTTATTAATTTGTTAATTGATGTTCAACAATATTATCTTTAACTGTATGTCAACAAAATATGAAATATGACTAAAATCAATAAGATAAGCTAAAAATTGAACAAAAGTGAACAAATTATCAAGAAGTTAAGCAAAAATCAACAAAGCAACTGAGAAAATGAAGAAAAATGAAGAATTTGGTCAGGCAAATGAACAAAATTCACAAAATAATTAAGAAAATGAGCAGAATATCTGAGAAAATGAATGAAAATCAACAAAATATGTAAGGGAATAAACTAAAATCAACAATACAATCTTGAAACTGAACCAAAATGCACAAAGTTATTTTGACAATGAACAAAATAAACCAGAAAATGAATGAAAGTCAACCAAATATGAAAGGAATTAACTAAAAACTGTAAAATGAAATAAACTTTAAAATTGTCAAGAAAATGAATGAAAATCATTTGCAAAATAGTTTAGACAAAGAACAAAACTGAATAAAATAACAGATACGTATATGTAATCTGAGTGTACAGCACTTTGGTCAGCTTTGTTGTTGTTGTAAAGTGCTTTATAAATAAAGTTTCATTCATTCATTCATTCATGAATAAAAATAAAAAAGTATGAAAGGGAATCAACAAAATAATTACGACAATAGTTACCAAACAAGCCAGAAAATGAACGAAAGTCAATAACATATGAAGGAAACCAACTAAAATCAACAAAATATTTCAAAATAGTCAGAAAAATGAACAAAAATGTACAAAGTAGAAATTAAGCCCACATTATTGTTTCACACTAAACTGAGTAATTGACACATTACATGTGGAAAGGCTGGTGTAATTCCAATATGATAAAAAAATATACATCTTATACCGCTGATTGTAAGTGAAGTTAGGTCCCACAACATGGGACGACATGTATGCATGTTTCCAAACCACTGACTGTAATTTATATCCATGTTATTTCTTCCTAAATCATTGTCATCAGAGCTCATTTTTAGAGCCGAGTTTTTCATTTGTCTGTCAGTTGGACACTGTGCTGTTCTGGTGGCCAGTGTTAGTTGATAGAGGATCTTTACCAACTGTTAATGTCCTAAACACAATTAATGCCTGTAGAAAATCTGACGGCAGAACACTGAACAGTTGTTGAGGTATTTCGCTCTGTATCAGCGTGACGGACCAACAGACCGGCGTCTACTGCCAAACCGTCCACTCAAACAACTGATGTGGCACTTACCGATGCCAAACAGTCATACTGTGAATCACTTCAGAGTTTGGCTCAGATCGCTGTTATTGCACATTTTTTAATCCAGCTTTCTTCAAACCTTGAAGGTACAGCTACATGAAAATCTAAGACTGAAAAACAATCACGTAAATAAATATCAGGTTGAAACTAATTTGAATTCAAATCAGAGAGATTGTTCCATTGAAAGCTCATGTGCAGGTTGAGCTGGGCGATATGGCCAAAAATCATCATATGAGTAATTAATAAAAATTATCATCATAAATATAAAATCATCCGTTTCAAGTTCAAAAGTCAGGCGTTGGCGGAAAAAAACACATGGTTACCTGTAAATGTAAACATAAAACAAAGACACAAGGCAAAAACAATGTGAAAAAGTCATGAATGTTCCAAAAAGACAAATAGACTTAAAGATGCAAAAAATGAAAAAGATGAAAAAGTATTTCTCTCTGACTTTGTGATTTTTTTGGTTTTCTGATTCATTTTAAATGAATGTCGCCATTGTCATTGTGGTTTTAATTTATTAGTAAAGGTGCAACAAGACAAATACCGTGAAATAAATACATACATTTCAATATGTTTAAAAATGCAATAGACCAAAAATATGCAATAAATAAAATTGATGTAAAAGTCACAGAAAGATAAAAATACCAAAAAACCCACACCCAAAAGGCAAAAGATGAAAAAACAGTTTCTGTGTGATCTTGTGAAATGAAAATATATATCACTATAAATCATCATTGAGTAATATTTATGTATTTTTAACCTATGTATTTTATTATGTTGGTCTAAGTGGGAAAAAGTTATTCTGTTTACATATCTGAGAAATAAAGCTACAAATCAGCACCATTAAATATCACAAAATAAAATCTCACAACATAAGACACATGTCACCATAATGGTAGTCATTCATCATGTGGCTGCTGACTGACCGTGTGTCTCTGCAGATATGTGACGAACCATCTCAGTTCACCGAAGAAGAGAGACCACGGCCTCAAGGATCATCTCCTGTCGAAGAGTTTCCTGAAAAATACACCGACAGTGACAAGGAGGTAAACATTTTACTTAAGCAATAAAACACTTATTACCAGTCAGACTTTCCATTCAAAACCTTATTCAAGTAAAAGTATAAATCACAGTATTATCAGAAACACGTACATTATCAAACTGTATCAGATTAATGTTGAATTTTACCATTGCACACAATTAAGATGTAGCTCATTTAAATAATGAATTTCCCTGAAAGGGATAAATAAAGTTTATTCAATTCAGTTCAATCTATTTTATATACAGTTGGTATTTTAATCTGTTGCTGTGTTGTATTGTATAAGTTCAGCATGTAGCATCACTGTCTTTTAAGTCCCACACATCTCTACAAACTGTGACAATATATTTCCATCTAATCCAAGAGGGTTTTAAATACTATACTTTGTTAAGTTTAAAAAGGATAATTTTAAACCCAGTCCATTAAGGAAACACTTCTTTGTTCAGTTTAGCACATTCAAAACATTTGGTACATTTGGAGAGTCACTGTAGTGAAAGAGGATGAAAAAATCTAATATGGAATATAATTACATGTAATGGAGTAAAAACTATAATATTTGTCACTGAGATATAGGGGAGTAAAAGTTCTTCAAATGTATACTTTTAAGAACTTGAGTAAAAGTACATTAGTAGTTACATTTCACCACTGATTAAATCTAACTGCATAAATAATCTGTCTCTTTTCAAATATTATATTGCACTCAGACTAAAAACAACAATATTTCCTTTTCTTTCTTAGTGTGAAGCGGAGCATGACCCATACCAAAAAAGTGGAAAGAAAGCTAAAAAGTCTGGGCTCGCTTCCATATTTGACAAGCGTTCGACTCCAAAGATGAGTAAACTGAAGGTGAGATATTCAGGTAGTCTGCCTCCACACCATGATTCAGCAGAGATCAGTTCCAGGAAAGCAAAATGATTTGTGTTGTGATGTGTTGACAGGAGGTCCATAGCCCTGAGTCAGGGGTGATCGTGAAAACAGCCAAAGATGGATGTGCAGAGGGTGTCGTTTACGGCGGCGGGGGCAAGGAGGGAATCTTTATTAAGGAGGTGGTTCCAGAGTCACCTGCGTCAAAAAGTATGCAACTAAAAGAAGGTAAGATATGGACATTATTATTTTAAACTGAAACACAGCCTTTGTGCTTTGTAAAAAATAATTTTTATGTAATGAGTGGTGCACAGAAATCAGGTTCAGGCATCCAACACTAATTTAACATTTTTAAGACCATTTTGAGACCATTTTTAACCAAATTTAAGTCTAAGTCTTTTCAAATTTATTCCATAATATCTCAATGAAACAAACCTCAAAATCATGTATAAAAATAAGGGTTGACAAAATGCACAAAATCACAAAAGTGAACAAAAAATGATCAATATAATCAAGAAAACACATCTAGAAAAATGAAAGAACATGCTAATCAAGAAAACAAAAAATAAACAATACTGAACAGAATAAAGAAAAAGAAAGAAAAGACGTCACAAAATGAACAAAAATTACCAAATGCAAACCAAAAAGCAAAAATGTTCCAAAAACTGAACAAAATATTCTACGAACTGAATAATTTACATTTTTCTCCTGCAGATAAAAACTAATTCAAGCAAAAACAGAAAAATAGGTGTATTTGCAACTTTAAAGCTCAGATGAAATGTCTGTGGTAATTAAGACCTGGGATTTTAAAATGTAATCCTTTTTACTGACTTCAAAAGCCTTATTTTTTTTAAAAACTGAGTAACTGGGGGTAAAAATATGTAAAAATAAAATTCAGAATAGAACTCCTTTTGATGATGAGTCTTTGTGGCCTCTTGGAAAACATAATAAAATAAATACTGCATTTATTAATGACTAATTTCTGAATTTTGCCAATTTTGTTGAACTTCACGCCAAATATACCTTACTCTGGAAATAATTATTGGACCGCTATCATATCAAATTACAAATTTCCCATAAAACAGTAAATAAAGTCTATTCTATTCTATTCCATTCCATTCTAACAGTAATGTCTAGCGCAATCAGGGTTTTCTTGTGTGCAGAAAAATGGTAAAACAATGTTTGCTTTACAAATTTATTAAGCTAATAAGATGCATAAAACCAATGCTGACAATAAACTCAGTGCTCTCACTAACCAGCAATGAAAAGCAGTGGTGGTTTGGTAATTATTTAGAAAACTGCTTCTCAACATTGTCACAAAATTAGCTTTCTTTGACTTCATCAGATACTTGTTAAACTGAATGTCAACATCAAACATAATCAAACTGTCCAAGTATTAAGTTTTTACGTAAACAAGACGTAATTAAAATGGCAAATCCCACTTAGTGTTGAAATTGACTGTGAATCAGCATAGTCTGGGGTATATGACATTTTCAACCAAGTACGTAGGGCAAAGTGCAATAATTTCAGACCCTACCGATCTTCAAGGTCTAACAAATCATATTTTTACAACCTAGTGCCAATATCTAATTATGACAGGATATGATAATTAGATTCCTCTGGCCATTGCAATAATAATAACTGACTGATTATGTTTTCCCAAAGAGAGAAAACTCTTTTAGTAAATGGTCTTGCAATTACACAGTGCATTTCTAACTTACGACACTCAAAGCGCTTTACACTGTGTCTCAGTAGCTGCATCCACAGAAAACCTTATTTTAGTCCCTTTTATTTCTTCTCATTTTTACAGGTGACCAGATTCTGAGTGCTACGGTATATTTTGAAAACGTATCGTACGAGGATGCCATTCAGATTCTGGAGCATGCTCAGGGTTACAAAATGAAACTCTGCTTGAAACGCAAACCAGACATCACAGAGACTGAACCAACCATCGAGTCTGAAGTTATCCCTGTAACTATTCTTAAAATGTTTCCTCAAACTTTGTGTTTGGTACTTTTGGGGAAGAAGCTAATATTTCATGTTTCTTTCAACAGGAGGATGACACCTACGCTCCAGAGATGAGAGAGCAAGGAAAAACAAAAAGACGTGGTGATGCCCGCATTTCGTGGCCTAAGTTCCCTTCTTTTAGCAAAGGAAGGAAGTCTCGTTTCACCAGGTCTCACAGTTCCTCGGAGGCTGATGAGCAGAGAAAACTAGAGCTCAGTCCAACCACAAGCGACACAGAGTCACCAATAAAATCTCAGGATGCTCTAAAGGGTAAGAAGAAACATAAAATAAAGCTTCCTGGTTTATCAAAGAGGGGCCGCCTAAGCTCATCTGAGGAACAAGACACAGACATACCAACAACTGAGCAGATGAGTAGCGCTCATATTCACTATACTCAAGAGTCATCAGATTTACTGTCACCTGAGGGCCTTGAAAGCCCCTCACATGAAGTTTATGTGACAGAAGAGGTGATGAAAATAGAAGATGATCAGAGATCACCTGAGAAACACAAGGTGGAGCTCATTTGTATTGACAGCACTTTGAAAACGGCAGATGTCACTGTGGCACTGACTGATCAAGATAGTCCCTCTGCTACCAAGTCTCCTGGTAGCAAGAAGAAGAAGAAAGAAAGGTCTGATTTAAAAATTAAAATTCTCGGGAAGGATAAATCACACAAGCAAAAAGCAAAAGCCTCACCAAAAAGGCTGAAAACACTGGGGGCAAGTTTTGAGGCAGCAGATCAACAGGAAAAATCCGAAGTCATTGTCAGTACCGAGACACAAGCAGATCAAGCAGCAACTGATACCAGTACTCCAAAAGCACAGATGGAATTACATGTACCAAAGGTGGAACTTGATATATCCAGTGTACCACTCATCTGTAAATCACAAAAAAGTGAAGAAAAAACAAAGAAAGGAAAGGAACAAAAATCTCAAACAAAAGCAGGTTCACCATTCAAATTGCCTAAAGTAACCCTGGGAGATGTAACCACTGAGGAAACCATACAAAAAATGACTGTCGGTGTTGAAGAAGGAAAAGCTACAACTGACCAGATTACAACTAAGGACAAAGAAGTGAAAGAAGATCCATATGACAGACTTGTCAGGACACAACTTCCGAAACGTGAGGACATTGAGATTCCAGGTATGGAGGATGTGAAAATCACAAACAAAACAATTAAAGAACCTAAAGCTCCTCTAGCCACCTTTTCTGATGAAATACACGCTGAAACTGTTCAGCTGTCAATTGACGTTGACAGCGTGAAAGAGGCAGTTTCAAAATTGCCAGGATATAAGTTGCCCAAGGTTGACACATCTGGGGTCCCTATTCCTGAGGAGATTACTGTAATAGATGCAAACGCACAAAGAATATCAGTGAAAACACCCACTAAATTAGTGGATACTAAGAAAAAACATGACACAGTTTTAACCAAGTCTGATGTAACTGTCTTCCCAGAAATTTCCAAGACTACAGTGAAACTACCAAAGATTGCACCGACTGATTTAACCACCAAGGAAGTCATAGTTGAGACTAAAGTAGGCACTAAGAAATCGGATTCAGATAACATCACATCTGAATCTGCAGACACACTAAAAGAGATGGATAAGAAATCAAAGAGGGCAAAGATAACAATGTCGAGCTTTGGAGTGGAAAAACCAGATATAAGGATTCCTGAGTTTGGAATTGAATTGCCAAAACAAGAGCACAAAGGTGATAAAGTACATGGACAAAGGACTATATTCCTCCAAGAAGTGACAATGTCAACAACTGAAGTATGGAAAGGCAAGGAGCCGACTGGAGAGATCACAACTGATGTAAAAATGTGTCAAATGGAAACTGATACCGATGACATGAAATACATTGATTCAGCAAGTGGTTCACCATCAAAAATGGGTGTCAGCATTGGGCTTCCAAGTGTTGGCATTCATTTTGACAGAAAGGCAAAAGCAAACATTGCAGGTGAGGAAATCAGCGCAAATGTACCCAATCTAGATAATGATGTAAAAATTGATGGGGCACAGATAAAAACACCTGAAAAGGGCAGCAAATTTAAAATGCCAAATGTTGGCATCTCTATGCCAAAGGTGAAGGGACCTAAAACTGATGTAAACCTACTAAAGAAAGACACAGAAGTCACGTTACAAGATGCTCATGCTGAGGTCAAACTCACTGAAGTAGCTGATGGACATGTCTATGTATCTATTCCAGCACAAAAGGTGGAAGTTGAAAAGCCTGAACTGGAATTGAAGACTACAAGTGATCTTGATGGGCAAGGTGGTATGTTCAAAATGCCAAAGCTTGATATAAAAATGCCAAAAATTAAAGCGGATGAAATAGATACAAACTTGTCAAAGAAAGCTGTAGATGTCACACTACCAGAGGCTAAAATTGAGGTCAAACTCCCAGAAGCACCTGAGGTTGACATCACTCCAGGACACTTGGATGTTTCCATTCCAGATCAAAAGATAGAAGTCAGAAAACCTGAACTGGACATCAAACCTGTAAAAGCTGAAGTTGATGTTGATGGTCAAGGAGGCAAGTTCAAAATACCGAAATCTGGTATCAAAATGCCAAAGATGAAAGGGCCTGAGTTTGATGTAAGCTTGTCAAAGAAAGATGTAGATATCACACTACCAGATGCTAAAGCTGAGGTAGAAATACCAGATGTTCCTAAAACTGGCATCTGCCTTGGAAAGATTGATGTCCCTATTCCTGAACAAACAATGGCAGTTAAGACTGAGGCTGATGTTGAATTTGAAGGAACGGGAAGCAAATTTAAAATGCCAAAGTTAGGAATTACTGTACCAAAAGTAAAAGGCCCTGAAATTGATGTGAGCCTCTCAAAGAAAGATGTAGATGTTATGCTACCAGAAGTCAAAGCTGAAGTTGCAATGCCTGAAACCTCTGTGAAAATTAAAGCTCCTGAAATTAAAGCAGATGTGAAGGACATAGAGGGATCACCGATAAAATTTAAAATGCCAGCATTCAAGTTACCCAAATTTGGAGTTTCAGTTCCCAGTACTAGTGTTGAAGTATCTGATAAAGAAAAAGACCTCCAAATGAAGGAACCACAAATAAAAATGCCAAAAGGAGAAACTCAAATTGACATTACAGCACCAAAAATTGAGATTCAGGATGCATCTTTAGATGTTAAAGCAACTCAAGCTGAACTTGATGGAAAAGGAGGCAAGTTTAAAATGCCCAAATTTGGAATATCAATGCCAAAAGTCAAAGGGCCGGAAATGGATTTAAGTCTGTCAAAAACAGATAAAGATGTTAAATTACCGGAGACTAAAGTAGATGTCAATCTTGGAAGAGTAGACATTTCTATTCCAGAAGCAAGGATGGAAGGTGACAAACCTAAACTGGAAATTAAACCTTTGCCAACAGATGCTGAACTTGAAATTAAACCTCCTCATGTTGAAGTCAAAGCTAAAGTTACAGAAGAATCATCTTCAAAATTTAAATTGCCAAAATTCAGTTTTTCTATGCCTAAAGTCAAGGGGCCTGAGACTAACTTGTCAAAGAAAGATGCAGATATGACATTACCAGAGGAAAAGGCAGAAGTACAACTCCCAGAAGTACCTAAAGTTGATGTCAGTCTTGGAAAAGCAGAAATTGTGGTACCAGAAGCAAAGTTGGAGGTAACAAAACCTGAAATGGAAGTCAAACCATTGGAGACTGATGTTGAATTTGAAGCTCAAGGAGGTGGAGGCAAATT
>JAQQAE010005046.1:0-18051 GCA_029823295.1 Pseudamia nigra | reverse complement strand
TAGCCTGACACCCAGGCCACAGCACTGTTAAGGAGCAGACAGCTCTGTAGCAGAGACATCAAGCTACTCGTGGTTAGTATTCGGCTTATTACATCCGACTCGGAGCTTTCACATGTTATTGTGTTAACTGTTTATATCTGGGTGATAGTTCACTTCCGGGTCCATCTCTTGTGTTACCTGAATTTTTTTCCCATTAGCTGTTTCAAATTTTTGCCAATTTTTTTTTTCCGTACCCGGATTTTTGTTACCAGAAGCGTTTGTTAGCCAAAATACCACTGTACTTGTTTTGTGTCATTGTCTGACCCTTACCTGTTTTATGCATGTGACAATGCTGCTACCTGTTGCCATATACCAATAACTGTAAATTAAATAACAATTTTAGTCAAATCTTACATTTTTTGAGTGAAATACATGATTTATTAAATACAGTAAATACACATTTTTCTTATCTTGTGAAGGAATCACGCTAGTAACTTGCAGTACTAAGTACATTTTCTCCTTAATATTCTTATTTCCAAAAAATATATATATTACGTTCTATGGTGAGAAACAATGTATTGATTGTGTTGGATTTATGCAATATTTTACACATTAGTCATTTAAAAATCTGTACAAGGTCACAAAGTCATAGTATAATACTGAAAATGCATAATTATACCACACACAAAAGTGTATAAGTTATGCCATTGTATCTTTTATCTGCCTGGAATCTGATTTCCATTATGGTTCCAGTACACATACTTCATTCTGCGTGCCACATGCCCTCTCTTCCTCACTAAACTGCCTGCTTCACAGTGCATTTTTTTTGTTCTGGAGACCCATGTTTCAAGCTGAATTTGATGGCCAAATCTGTCTGGATCAGTCCTAACCTCCATCTCTGATGGCCCAGCTTCACATGCTGTTTTAATAATTCATAAGAGTGAAGTCAACCTTTTATGATTTAACAACTTCCTACTCTCTTTAGGTTCCTGGGGGTTTGTGAATGATTCCCAGAGCATTTTTATTCAACTGAGTTACTGTACAGAGGGACTGGACTGTTTTCGACTAATGATAATTCAATGTGTTGGTGCTGGTGACTGTCATTAACACCTAATTCAAGCTCGGCACCAACAGTAAGGCATCATCATGAGTTAAAGAATGTGTGATGTGTGGCTTCATTCCAAAAAGAATTAGTTGAAGTTGGTTTGAGAATTATCCAGATATGCTGACGGTAAGAGACACGATACTGCATTTTAATTTACACAACAACATACACTTCTTGATCATTTGCCATGTGGTAGCCTTATTTATTCTGGTTGGTTGTTCTGCGGTGTTTCAGTAGATCACTTCAACAAATTATCAACCAAGTAGCTACATGTACTGTAATGTGCTGCACTTTATTGTATATTTGTTTATAGATAGATTGTGTATAAAGACTTTTTTTCATATTTTTTGTTACATATTTTTCACTTATTACTTTCTTACTAGAGAGACAGCAATTTCCGGCAAAATATTCCTTGTATGTCTACATACTTGACGAATAAAGCTGATTCTGATTCGTCAACTTTTTTGGCATTTTGTCAGTAGCCAGGAAGGTGGACGTACATAAGACTCACAGAAACTGACATCTACATACTGACTCTCAGTTTGTAGACTCTAGTATGTAAAGATCAGTATAATGCACAATGTTTTAATGTGCAAGAACATTTTTATATTGGTTTGAATTTCATCTTTTTCAATAGAATGGAACTGTACAAGGTCAATTTGATTCAGCAAATTGTAGAAAACCTGCATAAACATGAAGGAACTTATGTTACCACATGTGTCAAAGGCAATGTAAACAATGTATAAACAGCTTGGGTAGAATCACAGAAAACTACCTTCAGATGAATCTGATAAGAGGACTTCTACATTTTGTTTATACCTGGAAGAAAATTCAAAATGTTAAAAATGGTTAAGTTACTAGAATGTGTAATTTGAGAACTAGTGTGTTAGTATGAGTGAATACTGCATGAGGCTTATTTTCTAAATGGGTATGAATTTGTTTCTGCACAACTGTAAACATTTGTGGTTATAGTGGTTATTATACCCCTAGCTCAGGAACCAAGAAGATAATGTGAAATAAATGAAACAGAAAAAAATGATAAAAATGAATAAAAAATAAAGAAAATAAACCAAATGAACAATTAATTGGTGACCCAGTAAAAAGACTCTGCGATCCATTTTGTTTCCCTCAGTTTATGAAGTGCTGCTGAGATCAGAAACAGGTAGAAATGGATAGAAAACATCCTTCTTTAGAATCAGGGCCACTGATGTTGAGGAACCTTTTCAGACTTATCAAAGCAAGAAAATGTCCAGGTGCAGCCAGGATAACATACGGGTTCTCCACCACAGTGTTTTACATGTTTTGTACTTTGTAGCAAGGCCAGCAATGCACAGGTATTAAACATCCCGTCCAGCATTTGTATGTAAATGAGCCCAGAAGTAACCTGATGCTGGTGTCACTGAGCAGGGTGGAGAACAACTCAGTTAAGTTTGAGGAGGTAGCGCTCATGGGCGACACCACCACTTTCAAAGAAATGAAATTTCCTCCCCCACACTTTTTTTCCCTCACTATAATGTGTTGTTCCCGATCTTGCAGTACTTTACACAAATGAAGCTCAGATGAAACCAGTCACATCTGTTGATGTGACTGGATTTCCCCTTCGTGACACCTGATTGGTCGTCTTACACTGACCTATGAGTTATCCAGCTAATCATTCTTCTTGTATCAGAACCAAAGCATTAGAAACCATAGACCCAGGCAATATTACGAAAGCTAGAAGTGGAAGAAAGAAATGCATAATTGAAATTATCAGTACAAAAAGCTTCGGAATAAGGAATTAATAAAGCAGGTATTAAAAGTTTTATTAACATGGTGCTACTTAATTTAATTTTGTTCCATATGATGTGTAAGACAGACCAACAACCTCCTTATGGTTGTTTACTGTTTGCTAGTTATACAGTATGTAGACATGATTTATTATTATCATAATTCTACATTACAAGAGAGGACAAGAAACTAATGCCAAATGAAAGGGAAAAACAGAAGACAGACAGCTTTTTCCCAGTCTTGTCAAAATAATATCAAGCAAGTCGAGTCAGACACAAACATATCAGTGACAAGATTCATGTTCATTTCACTGTACAGTATGTGTATGTATCGAGTCACAACATTGAAAAGAGTGGTAAAAATAAGAAAATTAAAATGAATATGAATCAATTTCTACAAATAGTTAAAACCTGGAATTATAATTGATTATATAAAAAATGTGAAAAAAAGATTATAAAAACCAAGTCAAGTTTAGGAAAAATGTAGACTCAATAAAATAAGTTAAAGTAAAATAAACTACATTTTATGACTCAGCACTTAAATCCCAAGTAATATTACAATGGAGATATTTGCAATATATGCAAGAAAATAAATAAAACAGATAGCTGACTGTCATGTTTCGGTTTCTGCTGTTGCCTCAAGAAAGATAAAATGGACCAAGTCTAATGTCCCATTTAAATCAGTCGTACTCCTCACTTTGGAATAACCCAAAAATACGTAAAAGGAAGGTGTATTGGAAGGGTTGGCAAACTCAAGGACTGAATGTAATTGAAGATTCATAGAAGAAAGAGATCTATATGATGCAGAATAAATATAATTTTGTAAATAAAGGGGACTTTTGGAGACACTTACAAACAAGACACTGTGTTGGCAGAATGCTCAAGAGTGAGGAAATAGTGAATAACCCTCATATTTAATACTTTACGCTATCTCAGACAGATTGTAAAACATCAGTATTTTACAAAAAAATTAACTTTGAACAAGTGATCATTGTGGCTATCTCAAAACTATATTGTATGAATATTTAACAGATTATATTAAGGATGAGGAATGGTTAGTAATTCTATTAAATGGGGGGAAAAACATTAGAGAATCCAGAGGGAAGCTTATTCAGTATAAAATATTACACAGATACAACTGGACGCCAACCAGACTCCATAGAATGTGGATCATGGACAATGGGGGGGGGGCACATATATGCATATGATTTGGGATTCCTCAATGGTCCACCCACTGTGGGGTACAATACTACTGACATACTGGGAAACTGGTTGGGCTCTACATTGCCATTTCACCCTCTGTTTGTCTTGTTGGTGATAAGACTATGGGACCTGGTCTAACAAATGTCACATACAGTGTATTAAATGTGGGATTAATCACGGCTGCTACACTGATCCTATTAAACCTGAAGAAGCCAAGATGCCCCAGTGTGAAGGAACGGACTGATGAACTGATCAAGATTTCATCATATGAACACATGTTGGGACAAAGGTTTGGGATATATCAAGTGCAAACTAGAATGATGAAAGTTAACATTCTGGATTTTTTTTTACCTCTTTTTCCTTTTATGTATTTTTCATGTCTATGTTTAATGTCCAAGAAAGGTAAAAGGTAAAAAATTCTTCTACATGAGATTGTGACGTGTAGGTGCTGCTTTATGCTGCATTGTTCATAAAAATTAATAAAAAACTTAAATTACAAAAAAATGGACCAATTCTTTGTGAAAATATGTGATTTTTTTTTAACCACCCTAAACACAAAGTGTTCTACAAAAGAAGATTTTCCACATATTTACATGCTTAAACCATAAATGACTGAATAAATCAGTATAATCTCTAAGGTTTAGAGATTATATTGATTTATTTTATTGATTTTGAGGTCACAGACGAGGTCTTCATCTGTGACCTCAGCAGCCACAGGTGCTGCAATCATTGTTTACCAGGTCTCCACTGTGCATAAGCTGAACCCTGACCTCTACTGGCAGGTTATGAACTTCTCGTGAAGGTAAGTCTTGGTGTAGCTTTGCTCATCCTGCACACAGTCATTGGTGGGAGAAATACCTGAATTTTAACAAATGGAAATGCTAGATAACTGAAGAATATAACTAAATTTTATTTTTTTTAATTTAACCATTATTTAATCAGGAGAAAACCTCAATGAGATTAAAAATCGCTTTTTCAAGAGCAAATACATCTACACGTGGCAATTAATGATCTTCTCCCCATATTCTTGATGTTGTTTGTGTCTTTTTTACATTTCTTATGTTGTTGTCATCTGCTTTTTTGCTTTTTTATTTATGCCTCTTTCATCTTGTTGTGACTTTTACATCTTTTTGCATTTATTACATCATTTTATCATTCCCATATTTTTCCTACATCTTCTTAAATCTTTTTACATCATTTTCATCTTTCTGTGTCTTTTACTACTAATAATGTAAAACCTAAAACACTTGTTTTCTTGATTGCTTCATTCTTCAGTCATTCCAAAAATGCACCATTAAACTAAGTAAAATAAGGCTTTAACATGTATTGTGAAACATTGCGGCTGTATTGCCCAGCTCTAGTTGTAATATAAAACCACAAAAAGAAAATCTGATTTATAACCTACTTGGGTTTATTAGTATCATTTATTAGTTTCATTACGGTGCCTTGTGGATCTGCTTTTAAAATCTGGAAAAACATGCAAATCATTAAAAATGAGAAATACTGAAAAAGTTTTGTCCTGATTTTCATTTATGTGGAGTCTCCATAAACTTATTCCTCCAACAGCGCCATTTAGTGTTTCCATGTAATAGTGTATGACGGGCCTTTAACTCACCTGTTTTCCTTTGTTTATTTCTGCATAAATAACAGTTCTTCTTTTGCTGATGAAGCTGAAATTCCTCACTCCCCTCAGTTTACATCACAGATTGTTTTTTACTGAGGGCATGTTTTCAACCCATAATTGTTTGCTTGACATTTATTTCCTTTGCAAATAAATAGTCTCCCCAGCAGCTCTGAAGTCAAGGGTTATTGCCGCTCAGTGTCAGTCAGATTTAGCTCTTGGCCAACAGAAACCCGATGACCTCTGCATATTTTTCACTCAGCGGGGTCATTAGCCAAGCCTCCAGGGACTCATTTCACTCTTGGTCTCTTCTGACGCTGGGAAGTAGAGTTCCCAAGCATTTCCCCCACATCTACGGTCCAGAACAATTCCATGTTGTTGCCCAATCAGAAGGCCAAAGCAAGCGGCTTCAGATGGCCACTAGGTGTGGACGTGACGCATGGACAGCACAATGGGAGGATACGTAGGCTGTCTGTGTGGATACACAGCCATCCTTCTACTCAATAATGGGCTGAGATTGGATGTTGGATGTTGACACCATTGGCATAAGTCCATGTGCTGTTATATCCATTAGAAGTACAGATACTTGCGTTAAAATAAAAAGGTTTTCACACCTCAAAATTTGAACCTATGTCCAAACCGAGGTATAGTTTTTGTTACACATTGTTTAGTTCACTGAGTTCTGTGCTCAGACTGCAACGCTGACTCAGTGCACATTCATACCAGGATAGTCCAGGGAATCAGATCAATTGGGCAGCGAATGCCAAGAAATGTAACACTTCCATTTGTTCACGTTGCACTTTGCTCAAGCGGCCTAAACCTACGGTACTGACAATGTCACACAGTTCCATTAACTGCTCGTTTGTGGTGGTGTTGCCCGAAATGACCACTAACCAAGAAGAAAAAAAAAACACAAGAAAGAAAAAAATCCGGCTCCTTGATTGGCCAGGACCAAAAAAAATCCACTTCATCCAGCTGCTTGTTTTTCACAAGTAGATGTGTGCATGTGTTGCATTGGTTTTTCACTAGAAGGGCCACAGGATGAGCAGCAGGCCAGGCAGGGAGCGTAATGCTGTGTAATACCACAACATTCATCACCACTGTCATTTGTTTTCTTCTTCGGTGTCAGTGCTGTTGTTCAGTATGTTGGATGTCACTCTGCCGAGAGCAACAGACTGCAACGTGCTGCTGCCGTTACACAGACGCTGAGGTATTGCAAGGATTAAAAAGGCTCAACATTACATATATGTCCGTAAATCATACATAAGAGAGAATCATCATATCCCTCATAAATAAATACACTGTGCTCTTGTTTATTTGTGGTAAACAAGTGACTGAACAGGATAGATTTCCGTGTTCAGTCACTGAGGAAAGGTTTTCTTGTTCCTCATGTTTTTTTTTTCTTTTTGATCAGTGGTCATTTCTGGCCGTACAATCCCAAATGAGCAATTGTTGTAACTGCGTGACGTGGTTGGGAGGTTTGATCTGCTTGAGTACAGTGTGAAAGTGAACCAAGCCAAATGAAGGTGTGACATTTCTCAACATTCCCTGCCCAACTGAACCAAGTCCCCTGGTGTAAATGCACCTTAAGAGGCTGTCCACATGAAGACAAGTTTAGAAGTACTGTATCTGCACAAGTTTTTTATCGTATGGATAAAAACTTCACACACCGAGCCAGCATTTTGGGAGCCTGAATACACAAATTTTTGAAACCAAGTTCCAGAGTGAACAAATCTCAAAATGCTACCTTTGCATTTCCATGTTTACAACCCATTGACATCTTTTCTGAAACAACAGCATAGTTCCACCTTGTCCTTAACCCAGGTGTGCTAACCCTGCCAACAACAGCAGTGACAGCGGATTACCGTGTTGCATTCGTGCTGCAGAAGCTACTGAGCTTGTTATGGCTTTTACAGCAAAAACGTCTGCTCCTCTGCAACCACCATGAGCAACAAGTGGACATGGAGAACAGCATGCTTTACATCACACAAGTTTCATGCACAGCCTCTCTTGTCTTCTCTGTTTCTGGTGCATTTCTGTGGCTGTGTTACAGGCCTAATACTGTCTATTTACCAGTTTGTTTTAAATGGTTTTTATGTGGACATGCATTTCCTGAGATGACGCCATGTTTATGGAAAACTTTTTTAAAACAAACAAGACATGGAACGTTTTTGTCTCTGTGTGGACAACGCCTAAGACCACTGACTCAACTTCTTTAATGCAGTTTGCTCTTTCACTTTTTTTATCCATCCATCCATCATCTTCCACTTATCCTGGTCAGGGTCACGGGGGCAGCAGTCTGAACAGAGAAGCCCAGACTTCCATCTTCACTGCCACCTCCTTCACCTCCTCTGGAGGGTCCCCCAGGCATGCCAAGGCAAGCCGAGAGACATGGTTTCTCCAGCATGTCCTGGGTCTGCCCCAGGGCCTCCTCCCAGTTGGAGCTAGTTTTGGCAACTCGGGATTGGACAACCCAGGCCCTGCCTTTGGTTGCCACCCAAACCACACAGCACTGGACCCTTACGACCCTTCCTGCAGGTGGGGGGCCCACTCTTAGTCTGACCTGTCACCTCAGACCAGTTTGCCTTGGGAGACCCCACCAGGGGAGAATTGCCCCCAACGACAGAGCTCACTCCGGCACGCAAACCCCTCCATCACAATAAGGTGGCAATTCAAGGAGGGCTACTTTTTTTTTTATCTTTCATGTTATTTTGATTTTATTGCATTTTTGACATTTTCACTTTATTATGCATTTTATGACAATTTTGTATTATTACATTTATTTCCATTGTTTTCTTTTGCATCATTCTTATTGCTTTTCTGTAATCTGTCTTTTATAGTATTTTGTCAGTTTCATTGTGTTGTATATTTTACATAGTTTTATGTTCTATGTAGTTTTTAATGCCAATTTCATATTCACAATGGTGTATTAGGGCCACTTTTGACCAAAAAATTGAGGTGTGGGGGGTAATATTTTGAGAAAAATGTCAAAATTTTCTATTTCAAATCATAACTTTGCAAGACTACATCTTGATTCTCTGAGAATAAAAATGACAAATGTATGAGAAAATAACTTGCAAATTTGCAAGACATTCTCACTTCACCTGCTTCAAAGCACAGACACTGCAACTCACCTTTTGCTCTACGTCTGCTATGTCTGAGTAGATGATCTACTCACATTATACTTTGTTCAGAAACATCTACGGTCCAGGACAATTCCATTTTGTCTTTCAAACATGTGCAGTAAAAGGACTGGATATTCCCCACACTTAAATGACTTAAGCGTACGTCACAGTGTCTGACATTTGGATACATTTATATGCTTAAATGCTTGGAGTGCAGCACATTATCTGACTGTGCTCTGCTTCTCCAGTTCTGGATGGGACCGAATCATTAATGCACAGGACATGGGATTCCCATAACACTGACAAAGCCGTAGGGAAGTAAATGCATCCCTAGATCCTGTGATGCCGATATGAGGCATCGACGTGTGAGAAATATCCACTCCTTTTACTGTCCGTGTTAGAAAAAAATTATTTTTGAAGCTTTCAACTATTTGATGTGTATTTCATGTCAAAGCAGCAATTCGCACTGGTCTTTGATCCTGACAGTCAAACCTCTCCTCACATCTTCCTCACGAACCAAATCATGTTTAAAATCACCTGTTCATATCAGCCGTTTACAACTGCATTGCTGTTGGGTGATTTTAATCCATTTTAGCCTTTAATTGCCCCGTTCTGAAATATTCCTGTTTGCACTGCAGACGTGGATCTGAGGAATGGCTGTGAATTTTCTAATAAAGTGACACTGACCAGACAAAATATGAAATGTGTTGTGTTCATACTCTCTACAATGAATTGCAAGTCGGAGTCAAATTTAATAACCATCATTATTTTTTTAATTAGTCTAAATGAGTAGGATGTTCTGTTCTCCCTTTAAAGGCATTAAACTCAATTAGAAAAGTCTATTTTGACAATTTGCATAGTAAGGGCATTTTAAAATGTAGGGAATAAAAAAAGACGGTACAGAAAACTGAAAACTACACTTAAATAATTTCTTATACATACAGTACTTTTTTATACTTCTAAGTGTTGATTTCCTGAATTACATGTTGTTGGGATCCTAGAAATGTCAGCGCTGTGAAGAAAACCCAAATGTGGAGACTGACACAGAAAACGTGTTCCCTGTGGAGCAGATCTATGGAGAGTCGTGCTATAAACTGACCAGAGCCCAGGCTTTTTGTTCCTGTGTCGTGACATCTGTTGAAATCATAGCCTGTTTGTAGTGGGACCCTGCCCTGTTTGCAGTTGCCATGGAGACAATGCAGTGTTGTAGGAGGGAGTGTGGGGGTTTGGTCCAGGCTCACTGGGACTGAAGAGGAGGCGGCCATTTGGATGAGATGAACGCTGTTTAGTTCCAGGGCTTTCCAGAACTTCCCAGGGGCTTCATTAAAACAAAAGAAGCAGGAGGAGGAGGTGGGATTTCCTGTTGGAATGTTACAGACCCACCATGACTCCATGAAAAACAGGACTCGGTGTGGACACAGGGCTACAGCACACTGTTGTAATACAAACATTGTCCATCATGCAACACAGTGTTTCCCAGTTGTTTGGCCCCAAAACATTGGCTCCTGCTTGGGACCTCAACAATCTAAATAATCTTGCATTTGATTGTTTTATGCTTTAAATGTAAAAATTAATAGACAACAACAAATTAATAAACAAAATGAACAAAATAGGCAAAGAAACAAAGAAAAATGAATGCAAAATAAAGAAAAATTAACACACATAATTCAGAAAATAAACAAAGACACTTTAATGAACAAAAAACACAATCAAAACAATTAACAAATAAATTAAACAAACTAGCAACAAAAAAGGCATCACAACATTACAGGTACATTTCCAGATATGTAAAAGAACCAAACTTCATTTGTTGAATTTTGCAACAAAGTTTATTCACTCACTATCGGTGGATTTGACATTTGTTGCAAAAGAGTAAAAGTGAATATGACACTTGAGTGCCTTTCATAAACATATGAAAATGAGAGTAATTCCACTGACAAATGTACTCACACAACCTTGTGCTAGATATGGAGATACATTCTCAGCTATGACACTTGTGTAAAACATTGTCACCAGCTGAAGGACTGTTGAAACCAACTGTTGTAACATTTAGGACTGTGTGTTCTGTCCAGAGATTACACTGACTGTAGCAGTGACAATAAGTAACTTTAGCCCCTTTTCCACCACAGGAACTTCTCATTTACTCGGAATTTTGAAAAGCCTCGATGTGTTTCTACCACAATTACCCGGTTACAAATTTTTCCCTCAACCCCAATCTTTTCCCAGAAAAAAATTCCTGGTAGCGATGTGGGACTTCAGATTACTTGGAATTCTTGAAGGGGCAGGGCTGTGTACTGAACACTGATTGCTGGAGCACATTAGCAGCTTGCTCTTCCGTACACAGAAGCCAGTCTGCTGCTGCAGACTTATTTCATTTCGATGAGTTACACTTGTTTGTTGAGCATTTGGAGAGTAAACCAAAATATCAAGAGAACCTATGGGAAGTGGGTCCAGGTCCAGGCTCTTTTCAGCATATTTGTTGAAGAAGAGACTCAGAGGGACATTTAGTTACGACACGAAATGATGGGTAAATAGCTGACAAGCAGAGCTTAACATAGGACACACGCCAAAACAAATCCAGGAAAAGCTGCAAAGGCTGAGGCAGGATTACAATTCTCAGTTGGAGTATCAGGACTGCTTCCTCCGGCGATAAAGGCCATAAAGGCATCTATCTCCTACTGAATGAAGATAAAACTGAAGTCATTGTAATCGGCCCAAGGAATGTAAGGAGTACACCCCCGAATGACTTCCTTAATCTAGACAACATTTCAGTGGAATCCAACACAGCTGTGAAGAACCTTGGCGTGAGGATCAGGATTTATCCTTCAGTTCTCATATAAAGCAAATGTCAAGAACTGCCTTCTTTCATCTCCATAATATAGGTAAAATTAGGAATATCCTGTCCCAGAGTGAGGCAGAAAAATTAGTCCCTGCATTTCTTATGTTTAGGCTGGATTATGGTAACTCACTACTGGTAGGATGCCCAACTAAATATATAAAAAACCTCCAATTGATCCAAAATGCTGCAGCACAAGTCTTAACTGGAGTAAGAAAGAGAGATCATATTTTTCCAGTACTGGCTTCTCTTCAAGTTTAGAACAGAATTTAAAATTCTCCTTTTAACTTACAAAGCCCTAGACAACAAGGCTCCATCCTATATCAAAGATCATATTGTTCCTTATTAACCAATCAGAACTCTTCGCTCTCAGAGTGCAGGCCTACTTGCATTTCCTCCTCATCATCTTTAAAACTAGACTGGGAGGCAGAGCCTACAGTTGCCAAGCTCCTCTCCTATGGAACCAACTCCCAGTCTGGGTCCGGGATGCAGACACACTCTGTACCTTTAAAACTAGGCTTAAAACCTTCCTTTTTGATAATATATAACATATAGTTAGTTATATAACTACATATAATATATAGCTAGGGCTGGGTCAGGTGATGCTTAACCTTCCCTTACTTCTGCTGCATCGTCAAAGATAGGAGCACTCGGAGAGGATTCTAAGAATCTTTCAGAATATGGACCCAGGTCTTTAAGTGCACTGTTAGGCAAAAGCATCAATATTGATTAATTGTGAAAAGCCAAAATTCCCTTATATAAATACAAGCTACAAAAGATGTTGGTAAATAATTAGCAGATGTATGAGCTGTAATGAGTAGAACTCCAGAGGTAAACAAAAGGTGTGGATGGTCTTTGACTGGACAGACCCCACAGTCTGCATAAGAGCCACACACAGTTCATGCTCTTCATCCTCTACATCATTTTTCTCCCAGTTTGCTCCATGAAGAACAAATAACTTCCTTTTCTGAAGTTGGAAAGCTTGAGATGCAAAATTGTCTGATGTGAATTTCTGGGAGGACGTCATAAAACAGACTCAACTCAATGTATTTTGGGCAGTCTGAAAGGATGCAGATTCTGCACCCAGTTTCCATCTCTCTGTGGAACAGGAGTGATGGAAATAATCCAAATAATCATCAATCAATCAATTTAATTAAACATTTGGAATGAATACTAGAGTTTATTCGATCAACTCAGGTTGAGACTGAAAATTTTAGCTACCGAATAACACCAAATTAGTGATTTTTCAGGAGCAGTGAAGAAAAGTGAGAAACACACTGAAGAGGATGAAGAGTGGAAAGGCTTTTAGTCCTGATGATATGCAGGTGTCTAGGAGAGGTGGCAGCGGAGGTTTTAACTTGACTGGTCAATAGGGCCTTGGAGAGCGAGAGGATGCCCGAGGAATGGAGAAGTATACTGCTGCTGATTTTTAAGAACAAGGCTGAAGAGCCACACAATGAAGATACGGGAAAGAGTAATGAAACTAGGAAAGAAGTTACCATTTCTGAGCAGCAGTACGGGTTCATGCTGAGAGAGCACTAAAGATGCAATATTTCCTTTGAGAATGATGATAGAGAAGAGTGTAGGGAAGGTCATAAGGATCTACAAACCCTCAGTGAAGTTGGGATGTTGTGTAAAATGTAAATAAAAACATGGTACAACAATTTGCAAATCCTTTTCAACCTGTATTAAACTGAATACTCTTCAAAGACATGATATTTAATGTTCAAACTGATAAACTGTAAAATTTGGGAATGTTTGGAACATTCCACAGGTGAAGAGAGTCATTGTAAACAGCTTGTGATCTGTGGGTAAGTAGCAACTATTGTAATAATGCCAATAACTTAATAACTTGCCAATAATGTAATATTTTTTGGGTCAATAACTAAATAAAATTTTGCCAATAATGTAATAAGTTATTATGTTATTGGGCGTGCATTAAAAAAAATCTTTGAAAATGTAATAACTACAGTTGATCATGTAATAATAAATAAACAGGACTGCGGTTCTTGGAAGTAAAAGATTTTTTGTCATTTTTGTCCTTTTTGCTTATGAAAAATAGGTATAGTGGATGGCAGAGTTGTCAAATTCATCCATCAACGATATGTACTATGTAGCACTGTCTCTCCTTTATTATGGTTCTAAGAGCCAAATTGAAAATTATTTATTTGCTTAGATATGACACTTTATAATTTCATCTCAGTGTGTCATGTTTGCATTTTTAAATGAATTCACCACATTTTTTTCTTGGGAAACATAAAAAAACATTTAACATAAAATGATGTCTCCACGTAATCTGGTTCCTCCCACAACCAAAAACATACACCAGGGTTTAGGTGAATTGATCACTCTGAATCAGGGGTCGGGAACCAACGGCTCTCAAGGCAGATGTGGCTCTTTTGATGACTGCATCTGGCTCGCAGATAAATCTTAACTGACATTTTTTAACACAATAACTAATGAATAATTTTAATCCATTCATTTTCTACTGCACGTGTTCAGGGCTGTGGGAGGCTGGAGCCAATCCCAGCTGTCCTTCAGGCTACACAGGAGGGTCCGACACCAAAACTCTATTTTTATTGGACACGTTGGGAGCCTACACGAGTCGTTGTGATGTCAAGAAGTAACTTTCCCTCCTTTCAATCACATAGTCAGCTAATTTCTCCAGAGCAAACCCTGTTGACAATGAAGATGGCGAAAAGAAAAAAAGATGAGGAGTATCGTACATTTCAGCACAAATGGACAGAGGAATTCACCTTTGTGGACAGAGCAGGTTTTGTGTTGTGTCTAATATGCAATGACAAAATTTCATCAATGAAACGGTCAAATATAAAGCGACACTTTGACACACGCCATGCCACAGTACATTTGCATCGAAATATCCATGTGATCAGTCATTCTCACATCTCAACATCAAGATCACGTTTAACGGATGAAAACCTCAGCACCTGCGTGAAGCTTCACCTCACCGCGTATCAACCAGACGATAAGACCGTTAGCAAAAGCATCCAACACCAGAAGTCGTATTAACGATAAGAAGTATTTAATTTATTATCAGTTTGCTTCAGTATAACAACGTTATTAAAAAGAATAAATTCAAAGACTTATTATACTCTTGAATTTGTAGGTTTTAAAAATTCACACATTTAGTTGTATTTAGTGTTAAAAATATTACATGACTCTCACGGAAATACATTTAAAAATATGTGGCTTTCATGGCTCTGTCAACCAAAAAGGTTCCTGACCCCTGCTATAAATTGTTCATAGGTATGAATGTGACTAGTCATCTGTCTCTATGCGTCAGCCCTGCGATGAACTGGCAACTCATCCAGGGTGAACCCCGCCTTCGCCTTACATCAGCTGGGATGGGCTCCAGCAACACCTTTGATTCCCTTGATCAGATCATGATATTGACATGATCACCTGAATAATCTCCGGAAATCAGATAATGATCAGATTTTTAGTGTCCATTTACATGCACACTAAAAATCTGATGGGTTTTTTTTCACTGATGTTTTTTCTGTATCTACCGCATAAAGACTTCATAGGTGACATTACTCAGCTGCCTGGTGATCATTTACAGCTCCTGTCATCTGGACCATGGCATCGTAGACTCAAAGGGAGGGCGAGCCTGTTTACATGACCATAAAAATCTGATAAATGAAGCCCGTGCGTAGTTCAGGAAGGTGCGGAAGTCTGTGCCTAATTTTCTATCCAATCACCGCCATCCCTGCCTTACACACCCCTAATTATCTGTAGCTTTAAAAACTTTGGCCGTCCCCATTCATCTTGCCACACTGCTGCCACACGCAATCGTTGCTCTCCCGCAGATCCAAAAAATAATCTCCTTCACCTCCCCAACCTCCTCCTGAATAAAGCTGAATGAATAGCAATGTATAAAACTTTAAAGCACACTTCTTATGTGCTCTAGGTTCATCAGATAAAATCATGACACCAGGCTCTACTAGAGGGGTTTTGAAATGTCAGGGGTCATCTGAGTCTAGTTGCACAGATGTCCCAGAGTACCTCTTGAGCAGAGTCACCGCCAAAAAAATGCATGTAAGGTTGAGACGAGGGCGTCCTGACGGAAATTCATTTATTTGTGTTACTTATGTGTGTAATTGTCTTTATTTGGTTCATTTTTATTATTTTTTTTCCATTTTTGTTCCAATGCGTCTTTGTACGCACTGAAAAGAAGGAACTGTCATGGCACCACTATGTAAGGCATCCCCTGTGTCTCCACAATCGTTTCTTGTGTTTGTGCTGTTTGCTTCTTGTGTCTTTAAATATGTCAACTCTCTGCTGGTGCATGATTGCCAAACTTTGCTGGACTTCAGACCTTCTACCAATGACCCAAAAAAGTTTGATCATAGTGGGCATGGAACGTTGCCATTGCTCCCCTTGTTGAGTTACAACTTACTGTACCTCCCATGCATCCCTGCTCCACATGCCTGGCAAAGACATCATCGCCACCGTTTTAAACACAGCGGTCAGTTGGTGACGCTGAGGGCTTGGTTGGTATGCTCCTCTGCTTCTTGGTCTCTGTATATGGTGTGATCCTTTGGCTCCTTGTCCCTCAGTGCTTGTTGGACCCTGTTGTTTCCTGTCTGGTACCAGTTGCTGACCCCAGGGAAGTGTTCCAACCCCAGTGCCCCCGTTTCCCTCATCTCCACTGGTGTGGAGCAAATCTGTGGAACCTATAGCCTGTGTGTCAGGCCACACAAGCAGTTGCCGCCATGGACCATCCAGCTCCTGCCAGGTTTGCCCTGGGAGATAGCTAGATCACTAGTGTGTGACTGAATTGTAGCTGAGTGTGGGTGAGTCCGGCGTTTTTACCAAACTGTAGCACCGCTATTGCCGCTTTTTAAATTCCCCACAAATGTCGGGGTGAGGAGGAGGAACAGCAGTCATTTTTAAGAGTGACTATAAGTTTAAACAGCCCCCAGTATCATAATTCTTATCCAGCTTTGAACTGTGTTTGTTTGAGCTGGGGGTCTCCCCTCCCATGTTGTGTGGTGTGGTTTACCACCCACCCAAATAAAATAACTTTTTAAGTGACTTTGCTGATTTCTTGTTTGAGGTTATGCATCATTATGAACGTGCCCTTATTGTGAGAGATTTTAACATACGTGTGTTGTCCAGATAAGCTGCTGGTGAAGGACTTTTTAACCCTAATTGACTCTTTTAATCTTTTACAGTCGGTGTCTGGTTCAACAAAAGAATGCAGGCACACACTTGATCTGGTTTCAAGGCATGGTTTGACTGTTTTTAACCTGGAGTTAATGTGATGCTGTGTTCTCTGACCACAAGTTGATTTGTCCTGTACCACAGTTAAACCCTGCGGTCCTGCTCGTCCCTGTCGGATTTTTTAACCCCTCTACTGCCAGTCAATTCACTGCTGAACATCTTTGTGTCCCATCTGGCTCTACCTCTGCTGATACTGAGCAGCTCAGTTCCTGGTTTCACTCCTCCTGTTGAAGCACCCTGGACTCCACTAAAAACCAAGTAGCCTAAATCTGAACCTGAGCCCTGGTTTAATGACAGGACCCATGCAGTCAGACGGGAGTGCCACAGAGCTCAGCCGAGCCATGCGTGTTATTGAATACCATTGATTGCATTTTAAATGCTCCACAGACTGCCTTTTTGCAACACTCTGAAATGTGCAATAAACTTCTGCACTTTTTTATTGATAAGGTGGCCACTACAAGGGTTCTCCTCTCTGCTGCTGCCTCTGAACCATCTGACTTTGTCCCTTGTTGTGCTGTTTTTAATCAGTTTGAGCTTGTGATTGAGGTCAGCCCTATTAAGCCCTCAGGTTCACCCCATGATGTTGTCCCTCATCAATTTTTTAAAAGAGGATTTTTCTTATATAGGACAGTCAGTTCTTACCATTATCAACAGCAGTCTATCATCTGGTGTGGTTACTACAAATTTTAAACATGCAGTGGTGCAGTCCTTGATTAAAAAAACCTGGTCTTGATCACGTTGTGTTACCGAGGGGCAATTCAGAGTGACCAATTAAGTCAGTCTTAATATCTCACTTACACAACCTAGTGGGCATTGGTGAAACTGCTCTAAACGGTGCGTCCGGAAAGTATTCATAGCGCTGCACTTTCTCCATATTTTTTAATGTTACAGCCTTATTCCAAAATGGATTAAATTCATTTTTTCCCCTCAAAATTCTACACACAACACCCCATAAAGACAAAGTGAAAAAGTGTTTTTTGAAATTGTTGCAAATTTATTAAAAATAAAAAACCTAAGAAATCACATGTACGGTACATAAGTATTCACAGCCTTTGCTCAATACTTTGTTGATGCACCTTTAGCAGCAATTAGAGCCTCAAGTCATTTTGAATATGATGCCACAAGCTTGACACACCTATCTGTGGGCAGTTTGGCCCATTCCTCTTTGC
>JAQQAE010005045.1:0-18052 GCA_029823295.1 Pseudamia nigra | reverse complement strand
GCAAGCAGGGAAACAGGGACGGGAGCAGATAGAAATGCATCCGCTCTCTCTGAAAGCCGGAAGAGAACAGCAGGTGATGTTTTTGAGGAAGACTACAGGAGACAGTTGAAATATGTCACAAAAGGTATGAGAACTATACACTTTGTCTGAACAAAATGAACAAAAAATTAAATCTATAGTGTACTGATTGTTAACAAATTAATGTAAGCATTACAGGCCCCTGAATATGTAATTTAAAGTTCACCTTATCTCCCACGCAGATAGTTCATTGCACTGTATGTGAAGTCACTTTTAGCAATATTCTCAAAATATGCAGTTTCAGTGTTAATCAGTGAGGCCAGTGCAGACTACACTAATTTGGAATACTGCTGTTGTCATCATGGTCTCAAACTATTTATTAGGACACTCTTGATAAGTGATCTCATGGCCCATCTTGAAGTTTTCACTTTGTTATTAAGATGTCACAGAAAATAATCTGACAAATCTCTGCCGTAGGATTTGATTGACAGGTCACTATGGTAACTTGAGTCAGACCGAGTTGGATCCTTGGATCTTCTATTTATTCAACAGAGCATAGCTTTGCCAGAGATATACTAGATTGTAGCTGAGTACTGTAAGTGTTTACACTAACACCATAATATGACTTTGTTTGGCAATGCTTGGTGAAGTTGTACAGCATCAGTAAGTTAGCAGTTAGTGTTTAACTTCAGCAAAAGGCCCCTGACATACTATGCTCCTGTAGCTCTGCCACTATATGTCCAAATATGGTCACATCCTGTTTTTGGCTCCAAAATATCATCCAGGAACTGAAAACCTGATTGGCTTCAAAACGGCCATTCAGAAACAAATGGGTGACATCCAGTAAAGTTGTCCACTAATATAATGCATACAGTCTATGGTGTAAATGAGTATCACTAACCACACCCCTTTTTTGTTGTTACCATGGATACCATCACGTAGCCTCCTGGCTATGGTCCAGAATCATCCTGGTGGTTCTGATGGTTCTAGTGGTTCCTGGAGGACTGACTGATGGTACAGAAATCAAAAAGTTTGTTTTGGACCATGTTAAATGAAATAGAGTGTTTTGATGCTATTGCAATTTTTTCTGTTTTTGTGTGATTTTTTTCAAAATAAATGCCATAAATACAAAATAAGGACTTTACTTAGAGCAAGCAATTCACTACTGTATATGAGTGATTTGTTTAATAAATAATGTAAACATCTTTCATTTTTGATTTAAATGGCATTGAATTGTAATTAGTAAGTACTATAAAATAGAATGAGCAGGAAAAAACACACAATACATTGATTTTCCTTGTTTTTTTGGAACATAATTGCAGTATCTGGCTTCTTCTTTCCCTTAAGCAAAAAAAAAAAAAAAACAATGGTGAATACATATGCTGTATGTATGTACTGTACTGTATGATATACTGTAATTAAACATTGGGAGACCACTGTCACATCTAGCACTACCTTTCACAAACAATAAATAAAATAAATAAAATAAAAAGACAGTATGCACATTACAATTTCTGTGACACTATGAAACGTGAAGCATGAAAGTTGTACACCAGACATGCAAACTCAGCAAACCACTGAAACCAATATCTTTTTCATCAGAGTTTCTGCTGTTTGAATGATAGATTCAGTAAGTAAATATGTGACATTCACTGTTTCTCAGAGAATTCCCTAGACCGCTGTCACAGGAATCAACAATCTCCAACAAACGCCCTGACGTTGCACTGTGAGGAGAGTTTCGAGAGTTTCAATGACACACACAAGTTCAATTTACAGGAGACTACAAGATGGATTATAGGATGTATGTGCTTGTTACTCATGGTTGTGATGCAGGTGCAGCTTTATGGTGATAAACTTTGTCTTGTACTTCAAAGTGCTTTATGTGGTAAGTGTAAGAAACTGCTCATTTTGCAAAACCAATGTGTGTGTATTCCTCCATCAGACAGGTGCAGCTATAAATACTGGTACTTTATAGAACATGTGCTTATTTACAGTGACGTCTTATAGGATATTTCACTGCATTTTCTTATTTGAAGGAGTAGAGGTCATTTTTTTTCTTACCCACTCCAAAAAGTAAATCTGAGTGATTGTTCTACTGCTGAACATAACTTATCTGTTAGTTGTACTGTTGCTGTATAAATTACACTTATGGTTTTCTGTTGTTGTGTAAACCTTTTAAACTAATTCCTATGCACCAGTATTTATGTATACTCTGGTAATGACAAAGATGAAGATGATAACGATGTTAGTTGGATATTTTACTTCTTCTTCACCATTATCCATCATCAGCATTTGATTTTAAAGTACATTTCCTGTGTGATTAAAGGAATGCTGTGATGAAGTGTAATGAAAAACTTCTCCCAAGAAAACATCACATGAATACATTAACACTAATCTACGGTACCTACAACATATTTGACTGGACTGATGTAGGGGAGAACACGCCAGCACCTAGGTTAAAGTGCAACCAGGTGAATTTGCAAATCATAGACCCACTCGCCCTGCATCCATGCTCTGTAAGTGCTCTTCCATCTGAGAATCAAACCCACAACTTTGTTGCTATGTGACACAGTGCTAAACACTGACCTACATTGGATATGCAAACTGGTAATGGTTCATATTATATGCAGAAATGCACAGGAAAGTTAATGTTGCCGAAGTTGAAAACTGTATAATTAATTTTCATTCATTTGTTTGAAAATGCTGCATTTGATATGTTGTTTTAGTAATTAAATGATTGTATGACTTGACACATTGCTTCTAATTATTGGTTTTATTATTCATATTCACAATCTTTTAGTCATTTTCATGGTAAATGTGTCATCCAGCAGGTCTAAAACCATGTTCAACAAAAAGACAATCAAATCTGTACAATTGATCCAACATTATGAAAACATGAGTTCGGCTCATTCTGCTTATTCACTATCACGAGCCATAAGATCAGTCAGAAGCATCCACCGTCTGCTCAAATGGTTCTGAGTTACCGGCAGTAAACTAGGGAACAATGTCCTTGAGATTTGACCCTTGCACTCCAAATTTTAACCAGTTGATCCTTGAGTCCAAGTGAATGTTTGTGCTACTGTATATTAGAGACGTGTCCTGAGGTCACAGTGACATTTGGCTACCAAAATCATTGCCCTTTATCTCTGCTTCCACTTGAGTGTTTGTCCCAGATTTTATGATATTGCTTCAATGTTTCCTGAATAAACTGATTTGATTTAATTTGATATGATTTGAATTGAATTGATGCAGGAGGTTTTTCTCTTCCACTAAAATAAGTCCCAACAGTCAGGACCAAAAATTACCTCCTGCTCACTGTAATGCATCCATTGGGCCAAAACCAGAAGGGGTGGGACTGAGGCTCTCTATAGCCCCTGGAGAGTCACTGTGAGTCATTTTGCACAATTTTACTTCAAAACTGACTCAAGCCACATAATTATGAATGTCCCAAATGGCAGTTTGTGACATGTAAAATAAATCAGACAGGTTTTTGGTAGAAAATGGATGGATGGTTTTTCTTTCAACAAAAAAGACATTTGGTAGTATTTTTATCATTTACATCCTTCCAGGTAGTTCAATAGCCTCAAGGCTGTCCAAAATATTTAATGCATAGTTATGGCTCTGTGTAGTCATATTATCAAGTAGTTAGCCCTGCGTGCCTTGCCTGACCCCCACATACAACTATGGGAAATGAACCACTAAATTTCTGGTCAATAGGCTAATTATGTCAGAGAAGGTCAAACTGTAGTGATTTACACATAAAGCTAAGACACCCACTCTGAATTATATATCATCACACTCACTGCTGATAACCCAGTGTGAAATGACTGTTGAAACCCTCATCCACAGATTTTCAAAAACATTATTACAAGGCTGATTTATTTCAATACATGTAAATATTAGCTCACAAGCACATGTCTTCCATTTGTCACACAATGTTGGAAAATCATTTACTGAGGTGATGTAGCTCACATAGATATAATTTAAGATATGAATACATTATCTGTTCAATTACACAGTATTTTATATTACTGCAAGTACCATTATTCCACTTTAAATACATTACATTTATTTGATGGCTATAAGCTACTGTACTATGATCACTTTATTAACAATATCCTAGCTTATGAGATTCCACCAAGTAGCTCAAAGATTAATGTGAAACATAACTGTGTGAGACTTTAATTTGTGACAGACCACATTTATTTAAGAATTTCAAAGCTAAATGGCAAAATACAGTATCTATCAAACTGGAATTGATATATTTGTGGAGGGAGGAAAAAATAAAAATAATTCAGGGTATGATCAAAACTAACACTATAGTGCATGAAAGAAAACAAAAACACTCACAAAATGAACAGAAATGAAGAACATAATAAAGAAAATGAACAAAACAAGCAAGATAATTCACAAAATAATCCACAAGATAGACATTTCACCAAAAAATGATCAAAATAAAGAAAATACTTAAAAAACGTGAATGTAAATGTGAAGTAAATGAAATAAAATAGGTGATATAATGAACAATATAATCTACAAAATAAAAATTAATTACCCAAAAAAGAAACAAAATGAATCCAGATAAACAAAAAAGTAACAGAACAAATTAAGGACAAAATTATCCACAAAATAACAAAATAAAATGAAGAAAAGAAGCAACAAAATGAGAAAAAGTGAACAAAATAATGAACATAATGAACAAAATCCGAAAGAAAATAAATTCAAATGAACACATTCATAACAAAATAATAATAATAATGAAACAATAATGTAGCTTGCAAAATGTAAGAAACAAACAAAATAAGAAAAACAAGGTGAACAAACGGGGAGTATAACAATTCCCCAAGGGAACAAAATAATAAAGACAAAGAAAACAAAAAAGAAAATATGCAACAAAATGAAAAAAAATGATCAAAACAATCCACAAAATGAACTAAAATTTCCAAAATAAAAATAATAATACAAAATGAAGAGAAATGGGAAAAATATACAAAATGATAAAGGAAAGGAACAAAACAATCCAGAAAATGAACAAAAAGGAGCAAAAAAATACAAAATTACTAGAAAGAAACGAACAAAATGAATCTAAGTTAACTTAGTAAGCAAGAAAAAAAATCACAAAACTGATCAGAAAACGCACAAGATATGAAACAGACGTGTTTCATTTTGGTGTAAAACACATATCTCATCCCTCCACATCTGCAGCAGTGACTCAGAATGGTCTGATGGCCACATGTGGAGTGGATTCAGCGGGAAACCTGCAAAATAAAACGATTAAATTGTACATGCACTTCTTTGGAAACATGATGGCGCGTTGCGCACGAACGGTTTCCAGAGCCCACACACACTTAAGTAATTTTCAACAGGTCCACGAGGGTCTCTCTCTTTCTCTCTCTCTCGCTGTCTCCCTCTGTCTCTCTCTCACTCGCTCAGTGGAGTCCGGGCTGCTCCACGCTCCGCACCACTTTCCATCCCTTCTCTCCGCACTGCGTTTCCGCGAGGTGGCGGCTCACGTTTTACGGAGACTACGGACCAACTCTTGCCCACCACCCCCACCCTTGACACTTTGGACCGAGCGCTACGGGGAGGGCACGAAGACGGGTTTTAAAGGCTGTACCGAGCGGACGACCAATGCCCGAACCCCGCGGCCGTTGCCAGCCCCGGTCCCGATGGGGAGGGAGACGAGCACGCGAGCAGTGATGGGACAGTTTTCCAGAGGATGCTACTTGAGTTTTGGGGTCCTCGTGCTTCTCGGTTTGCAAGTTCCGACCACCTTAGCCAGAGGTAAGACACATGGAGCTGAATGTTTTTGCCCTGTGGGGGTTCAAAAAGCTTTGTTCCGTGACATTAATGCAGTGGTTGGACTGGGGGGTTTGTGCAGAAAAGTGACGTTTTTAAACAGTTGAAATGAGCAGGTGTGCGCGTGACTGAGCACGAGCCCCTAGTACCTGGCCAGCTACATTTTTCCTACAACCAAATCCTAACAAGTTTGAAGGTGTTTCGCTGTGGAAAGGAAAAGTGTTACACCAGAGACGTAGTGTTGCCAGATTTAAAATGGCAAAGTGTTCACCCACCGGCTTCAAATTGTTGTATTTAAGTAAAATTGTCGTATAGAAGAACACAGTTCTGGTAGACATTCTCCTCTTAGTATGATATGCACATAACACAGCGCTTTATGCTTTATTTAAATGTAAGAAAAAAAAACATGAGTAAATGGAGAATGAAGATATGTGTGGTGCATTAATGTGCTGATCATGTTAAATGAAAATTAACACTTAATCAAGAACATTTGCAAAAATGAACAACCAAGAACAAGGAAATCAAAAAATACTCATGACTATGAATAAAAATGGACAAAATAATCCACAAAATGAACGAAAATTAAGAAAAACATAAGGCAGTAATTTAGACAAAGAATGAAATTAAACAAAATGAGTGGGATTGAAGACAAGAAAATTATCAGAAATGAACCATAATGAACATTCAATGAGTGAAATGTAGAACTAGATTGATTAAAATCAGTGATGTGACACAGTGGTACCATTATTGTATTTGGTATTTCTGATTGTACCTCAAACAGGACAAAAGAATTGTATAAATGGCTTAATTATACTACGTATGACAACACTGTATGGCATTTACAGTACAACAACTTTTGAAGTGCTTTTGTTGTGCATAGTGTCTGGAATGCACCAATATACAGTATTCAC
Source organism: Pseudamia nigra (assembly GCA_029823295.1). Taxonomy (NCBI): domain Eukaryota; kingdom Metazoa; phylum Chordata; class Actinopteri; order Kurtiformes; family Apogonidae; genus Pseudamia; species Pseudamia nigra. The sequence continues at coordinate 11,324 of JAQQAE010005045.1, read as the reverse complement.
TTACAGACTTAACATTCAAAATCTGGTTGGAGACCATATTTTGGCCATGAGACAGTGTAGAAAGGTACAGTACTTTTATAAATAAATAGTAGCCAACTATCTGAACTTAACCTGATAAATTAAGAACATTAATAGCAATTTTATGTAAAGTTTACATTCATCACATAAAAGGCAACCTAAACTGATATTGACCCATTTAGTGCTCTTCCATTCTTTTCCAGTTAGAACCCGACAGTAGTGCCAAACAATGTCCTCACTATAAAAATAATTTATTAAAAACTCATGAAAACTGCTGTTATTGTGTCCGGTATTGTGATTGTGCTTGAGTCAACTTGCAAGTGTTTAAACTGTTAAAATTCATTTAAATCTCTTTTCCAAGTAGTTTGTAACTCTAGACAGTATGCAATGCCGAAGTCAAAAATATGTGTCTCAGTTAGTTTATCAACATTATTTTTTTGTCTGTTCATTTTTTTTTAGATTGTGTTGATTATTTTGTCCATTTCAGGGAGTATTTTGTTCCTTTATTGTTCATTTGTTGTTTATTTTGCTCACTTTTACTCATTTTCTTAAATCTTTTTGTTCACATCCATACTTTTTGTACATTTTTTAGTTTATTTTTCTTTACTTTCTTGATTTTCCTGCCCATTTGTTGCTCTTGTCATATTCTTGACTTCTTTGTTTATTTTTGCCCATGTTTGAGTTCAATAATTAATTTTCTTGATGATTATGTTCAATGTTTGTTCCATTTAGGCACAAATTGATGAAATAATGATCCATCAGAACACAGGGGACATAAGGTGTGACACAGAATTTTGAGACAAAGAACAAAAATGAACAAAAAAAATGAATGGAAATGAACAAAATAGTTAATAAAATGATCAGAAATGAACTGAAATTAACATTAAATGAGTGAAATGCAAAGTACCATATGTACGATAAAATGATCATGCATAAATAGCTTACTTAATGTATCCTTTTGATCCACCAGAGCATAAGATATGTGAGGTGTGATGCTCAAAATTTCGAGGAGGATCCAGAGATTCCTGACTGAAAATGCTCTCAATAACGGTCAAATAAAACCCGCACCCTTGGTTCTGCATGCCCTCTTCTGTCGACTAGACCACCCTTGTTGACGTGCTTTGTGAAACATGCACACAATTCCACGAGGGCTGTGGCTGCTCTGCAGCTACTAATTTATATTGGTTGAAAATTGTGTGTGCTAAGTGATGTAGGAAGGTTATGGACTGCAGTAAATGTTATTCACCCACATAAATGCCAATTTGTGATTTAATTAGGCTACCTGAACAGTTTGTGATACAATCCCAAGAAAATACTGAAATGTACGCACAATGTAAAATTCCAGTTGGCCAAAGATGGAGACTGTTCTTTTCTTTTCCTCTGATAAATCTGTGCTGACCTATTGACACCCATTTAGCTCACATGCCAGTGTAACAAAGACAAATTTGCAAGTACAATTAGTTAAGTAGCCCCAAGGTTTTCATATTTGCATCCCAAGTTTTGAAATTAGCTTCAACTTGGAAATTTGCATAACATAAATATTAGATTAAGCATATGTGTCTTAGGGGTATCTTTGTGTGTAGGAATCATTTCTTTTTGTTTTGGTCATTATTTTAAAGTTACTGTGAAAGGTAATGAATAGAACCTTTCAAAACAGCCTGTACTTTGTATACAAGTAAACCCATGGCATTGCATTTGAAAGGAGTGACCTATACTTGGCAGAAAAACAATAACAAGTGCATGGAACTGTAATATGCATGTGCGTGGATAATGTGGGTTTCACTACACATGTATATGTTGTTACAAAGCTGCCACGTTTTTAAGTGGTGCCTGCATTTGTGATGGATCTGTGGTCGGGTCTGAAATAAATATTTATGTTGTGCAATAATAGACAAAGACAGAAATTAAACAAGATGGGATGGAAAAGGCAGACCTTGAAAAAAGCTAAATTATTCAGATTTTTAACTACGTACTGTAGGCATCGACTCTTCCACAGGTTGTTAATATGAAGGAGAATTAGATTACAGTAGCTATGTAATACAAATGTATTCCCTTTGTCTTGCAACAAGTAGTCTTATGCCACAAAACGAGACATTCACAGTCATAGTGTACAGGTGATTTTGTGGCTCCTGAAGATAATTAAAAAGTGAATAGTGGCAATCAATGATTACATATACTTATGTGCATGCCAAAATTCCCCTTTTATTAACAATAGGGTAATATTTAAAATTTGACAGGTTCCATGTAAGCAGCACACTCCACTGTGGATATTTGGAAATTGGACTTTTTCTGAATGGAGCTCTTTCCGAATAAGACGTGGGATATGCTGATATTATTTGGACATGGCTTTGTCGACATGCACATAAATGGAAAATGTGTCTTATCATCATGCTTAGATTAAGTTTAGAACTGTGGTAAACCAAATTTGAACCATTTTTTTGGTAAACAAGAAGATGTCATAAATGTAATGTAGGTAATGTAATAAAATCACATGGTGGCACTATGGGCTGCATTGCACATTTAAGTAGCGCAATCTGTTGGTGATTTTAATAAAAAATGGTTGTAATGTTTTTTTGTCATAATATGTACAAATAATTGAGTCTTTGTATCAGTTCGTGCTTCATGTTGACTACGAGATAGTGTTTTGTTTTGACACTTTATTGGAATGCCTGTGAGTAGCTGATCAGACACCAGATTAGTAATTTTGCGTTAGTCGCTTCCATTTACATCTACGGATGCGAGCTGTTTTGTGAAAAAGGCAGAAACATCTCTAGCAAGTGTAATTTAGGACTTTTTTTTCCACAATTTTTTGTTTTCTGAAACATTTTCTGTTGCGAAATTTCAAAATTTGCTTTCAATAAATTTATGGAAAGGCACCTACTATGAGAGCAAGTAAAGAGTAAGCAATGCATGATGACCTGCGCTATGCATTGGTATGTTTAGATGTATGTGAATCATGTCACATTGGTGGCAATATATTTTTAGGCATGAAAATCAGAGGTCTGCAAAGTAAAAACAAGTTGAATCGACTGCTCAAATGAAAAACATAATAAATGATCCCAACGGGCTATCAAGAGAACATCATTAAAAAGTCCCCATGTGCAGTGACACACACATGATAACACAGTGTCAAAACATGTAATCATTCAGCCTGGAGCAGTCACCAGATTCTCTCCACATGCAAAACAGCATCCTACGACGCTCTGAGGCAGATAGACCTCACATTATCATACTGTGGGTTAGGCAAAGTAACAACCACTCTCGCCTTCTTACCAGCTAAAATATAATGCACGTCATACTACTTTTAACAACAAAGTGGTATGTTACAGTGGTGTTGTCAGACATACTTCCTTTTACCGTGAGGAGCTTAACCATGTTTTGAGTGTCATATCTGATGAGTCTCTTTCGGCTCAGAGCCCGGATTGTAGCCGTTGGAGTCCAGTGCATCTCCTGCTGCTTCAAAAGCACCTGGGCTTGAACATGGGGCATGTGTGAAAAAAACTCAGGAGAGAAACCAAGAACGAATGGGAAAGTGGAATAAAGGGCAATGAAGTCATCTGTGCCATGTATTATTTATTCCAAAAATGACTGCCAGACTCTTTCTGAAGCTCCAACTTTGATTTAACTGACATTTCATATGACATGATTTCACGAGCACGGTTGGGCTGGTATCCACACTTGTTTCCATTCTGTATGAGATCACATGGTGGACATATTGCCCGGTTTTACTGTTGCATTATTCAAAGAGAATCCATTTCTCTGTCTAACTCACTACCCCCACTTCAGTCCTTTCTTCATACAGATGGAACTACACTCAAACAATATGAGACTTTGGAAACTGGTCAATACGTAAGCTTTTGTATATGATATTCCCAGGAGAAATAGCATTGATTGCAACAAAATACTTTTGTTTGTTCCGATAAACAAGACATTCATTATGATTTCATTGCGAATGCTCATTGTTATTGTGGTATATGTACAATATGGATTCATGCTGGTCCTTGAGGTTTTGTCTTTATTCTGCAGCTGTTTCTGTCATTACATTTTTTAGATGCAGCATTTCTACATATTACTTTGTGAATGTACTCCTGGTTGGTGTATTGTATCATTCAGAATCATCTACACATGTTGCAGTGTTTGCACAAATGCACTTTGATGCTGTCAAATATGTTTTTGGTCCCAAAATGCTTATGGAAGGATGGGGTGTCAAATGTTGCCATTTCATTCTCCTGCAGATTTGCCTCTCAGCCTTGAAGCTTTCTGTTTGATAAGAGCTTGCATTGCTGTCATGTGTTTGGCAATAACATTGAAAGGAAATCCTTGGAGATAACTGCCCATTCACAGTGCACTATTCAATGCCTCACTGGCTAACTCAAGGGCATTGCCACAAAGGCCAGATTCACACCATACACCATTCTCTTCAATGCCAAATGCTTAGAAATTCCCTCTCTTTCGCTCCTCTTCTCTGCCTCCTCGTACCAATGGGTAGCACTTTTGTTTCCCCCAAAGTGCTTTTATTTTATAAGCGCCCCATCCCTTTATCCTTTCTTGTTGTCCGCTCCTTTCCAGCAATTCCTTTCGCTGCAGTTAAGTTTCAGTGGATTGTTGCTGTGACAAATGTTTCGGTTGGGGTATCATTTCTCAACTTGCCTGACCGAGGGAGGAAGGAGAGCAGAGCAAGGGAGCTAGAGAACGTTAGGAGGAAAGAGCAGAAGGAGACAGAAAGACGGATATGAGGGTTATAGTGCAGAATATGTAAGTATCTCATGTTATCAGTAACTGCCAAAGCAGTTTGTCAGTAACAGGGAGCACCTGTCAGCCCCTGTCCCCCATGAATTAATTTCAAGAGTAATCAAAAGCAAATACATATTTGATGACACTGGATTAAAGCAGGGTTTGTTGTTCATGTGTGCAGTTGTTTGGTGTGTGTGGGTAATGGTATTGACTTGTAAAAGCAAACAAATGCTCATGCACTAGTTTTTATATTAGATGAGGAAATATGATAAAAGCTACAGTAAAAATAGAGATTAGTATTAACATATTTTCATGCGTCTCACAAAGCAGCTCTCATATTGTGGAGAAGATCACAGTCTAGAAATTACCTTCAGAGTCGTACCTGACAATTTCCAATGTTTATATACAATCCAGCAAATAAGTTCAATGTGAATCATTTCTTTATACATTTGTATCTGCTTCTGAACGAGTGCAGCTTTTATTTACCCTTCACCAAACATACTATCACAGCCACATATGTAGTGGTGTGATATTCACTTTTAGTTTGAGCCCAGTAAGATGTCATGATAAACAGAACTGTGAATCTTTACTGGCCTCAAAATTTGACTCGATTAGGATTTGCCCGCCACTGATTTTCATTGTATCTCAATGTCACATTCTCAATATTCGATATTCATGCACATGGTTACTTTTTTATCAGTGAATGTGAGCAGTCAGGTAAAAAGTCCCTTATATTTAGAAAGGGCAATGGTCTGCAATGTAAACATCTGCATTTTTCCATAAAGAGTGGGTGACTCACCTCAGTACAAAAATATAAGATATTATGACATATATTAAGTAGAGTTAATCTATAAAATAGTTTATAGTTTTCACATTGCAGTTCACTTGTTAGTCTCGCTACAGCTGAAGACTGTCAGTAAATGACTCTAAATTAGCACACTTATTTATTTTTAAGACTGCTTCAGTGCAGGATGAAAAAAATGAAATATGTCCGTAATATGAGACCACATTGTTTCCTCCTCCACTTGAAAAATATGATTTTCCTTTAATATTCTGCTGGCTTACTCAATGATCACTGTTATTCAAGAGTAATTTTTATTTCAAGCTGATTATCTTAAAATAGTTTTGACACTTATGGCAGCAGCCTATTTAATATACCAGGTTTCCTTTTTTGTTGTACTTTATGGACACAGTTGTGTTTGTTTACAGGTGAACCTATTTGTGTTGACATTCTTTGTGACCAGTTGAGATGAGAGTTGATCTTTTGATTTGGTGCTCGAACAAACAGAAGCAAAACAATATTGGTACCAAAAGCAGACAATGTGTCATGCTACAGAAAAAAGGACAATATTTCATCTAACCCTGTCTATTCTCGATAGCCATTTGGTGCCTTTGTGAGTGTCAGTGATCCAGGATGGGATTTAGGAGTCCCTATTGCCATATGAAAGCTACATAATACCTCTCTGTAGTCATGACTGTACTGTATGCTGTAAAACCAACAAAGGATTGTCATTTATAACATAAATCAGAAAGAGGAGTTCCACTGGCCTTTGAAGAAACTTTGTGGTTTTCTGTGCTTTTCTGATGAAATCTTTAGTCCTGCAGACAAAGGATGAGGAAAGATTCACACTTCACATTGGTCTTTGAGAAGTATAACACTGCAACACATCGAACTCAGAAAAGGCAAAAGTTGATGACTACTTTGTACAATAGTAATCCCAAGGTAAACAAACAGGATGTTTTGGTAATTTTTTGACTGTAATGGGATAACTGTTTTTTGAAATTGTTGTGTAATTGTGTGAGTGAGATATGCTTGTGTTTGTTCTTGAGCCTTGAACACTGTAACTAACTACATGCCTCCCTTGACCTTTTGCCTTCTCCTTTATTTCATTCCAGAGTGAGCACTAGGATTTTTTCGATATAAGGGCACAAGTGTAAATAGTCCGGTTTTAAAAATTGACAAGCGTGTGCGGTGGACATCCTGGTTTGTCTCTCACTCACTAGGCTCCTTGTTTTCTAACATGTCTCTCACATCCTCTTCATCTCTCAACACCTTATCAGCAAGGCGCATAACACTACTGTGCTTCTTATGTAGCTTAGTTGTTTGGTTCAATTCAGTTTTATTTATACAGCCCAACATCAACAACTTGGGTCGATGAACTGTAAAATTGGTACAATGTTTGGAGAAAGGAATTATTCATTTACTTTCATCTGTCAGCTCTTATTACCCAGACAGTGTTACTTTACAGGCTGTAGACTGTTGAAAAACCATGTCATAACTAGAATTCAACCAGTAGTGGATCTTTAAAGGTCAGTTTTTCTCAACAATGTCAGTAGTTTGTAACAGAAAAAAGGCTGATTAATCAGCTGATGCCACTGCCTTGAAAATAATCAACACAGATGGAAATACATTGTTTTTCATTTCACTTAAATTTACATCTGTACCATTTAAATTTGTTCATTAAATACTTCTGAAAGGGCGTCGACAAAACAACGGGTCATCATTAAATCATTCTAGGGCGCCTTTGTAACTCTTTTACTGTGAGGTGTTGTATCCACGCATTTTTCATCAGAAAACACTCATACACCAACAGATTTCATATTCTTGCCAAAATTAGCTCAATCAAAAAAATAAATTCAAAATTGTAAAATTTAGAACTCTGACCTTCTGCTCTGTATTCTGCTTCTATTATTTTTTTCTTAAAGTTAGGGTTCCCAAATGGAAGTCCTAGCAGTTGTCGTCATAAACCACTGTCATAGCCAGCTTCTGCAAATAGGGATTGTTTGCGCAGCATTCTGTTTGTCTATTTCTGATCATATCTCTTAATTTCCACATCATAAGAAGCTAAAACTAAAGTCCTATTCTTACCCTCTGATGTTTTGATGACACATATTGATGATACATTTTGGTTCAGTCAACTGTTTAGTAATTTAAGCTCATTATTGTTGACTGCTAATCAGCAATTAATTCATATGTTTGTTGGCATTTTCATACAAGTCAAGAAGCTATTTTAAATGTTACCTGTTTTAGTTGAATTTCTTTCTGTCTGCGTGTTGACAGTGGTTAATGACTCACAGAGCGGAATTTAAATCTTTACACACATGTAAGGTTGTGTGTTTTCTTCTGTTGTTTGAGCATGGTTGTGAGGTTGCGCATGTGTAACTTTGATGAGGTTCCCCTTTAGTCAAGGACTCCCCTTTGTCATTAAGATAGATAACATCTCCTCTGTGCATTGATGTAGCTACATTCATTTAAGGACTTCTTTTGTTTCACCTCACAGACAGTACAATCAATAAATAGCTTTGCCTGTTTCTGCTTCATTTTGTCTCATCTGGTTTGGGCCAACTGAAACCCAGAGCTGAAGACGATACAGCTTTTATCAAGTCAGAGCTCCTGGAGGCTATATATGTCTGTTATTAAGAAGCTTAAATTTATGTCACTGTTATTGTTTTATTTGTGTCTGTAATATCTTTGAGAAGACATAATACAAGATCATATACAGGATATTCCACAGACAGGTCTGTGTGGCCACATGCCGTAAAACATCAGAGGGCTCTCAGAATGATAAAAACACATTAATAAGCCATATTGCTGCAGTGGGTGTCATATTCTTCTATTGCAATCAGCAACAGGAGTCTAGTTCATTCTACAACAACTCCGCTATGGAGCTTTGTATTGGGCAGATGTCATGCTGGTGCATGCAGTTTTGCATTTAAGCTGCTTTGCCTGTTGGAAATGCTGAGAGAAATAAAATAATTTTCCAGCCAGTCAGCTTGACAGCTTGTCAAAAGACTGTTCATATGATAGACATCATATAGATTAGGATTTAATGTGCTGGGGCTGCACAATTTGATGATTATTGTGGGAAACTGCGATTGTGATTCAATTTGTGCCGCCTTGCTTGGTTATTATGGAAAATGTAATAACTTACTCATTTAGACATATAAAGTCAAACATACAAACTTAAACTAGCATAAATAAATCTAGTGCCTGTTAGTTTTGTATGTTTTACAAACAACTCAGCTTAGTGTTAATATATCTGTTTGTTTTTTCTGTTTCTACCATTAGACCATCCTTAAATAGTGATAATATAAATGCAGAGGCCAGTTTTGAGATTATAACTGAGCAATGAATCAATAATATGTTGTTATATTTTGTTAAATATTATGATATTCAATGATGATTCATCATGATAAACATTTTCTTTAGTATCTATAATGATTATAATTCAGGCTTTCCTGACATTAAATCTCACTTAAAAAATGAAACTTTTTTGTGTTGTTTTCATCTTTTTTTGCATCTTTTGTCTCTTTTCTGTCTTCTTTGTCATTTTTTGTCATGTATGTTTTCATATTTTTGTCTCTGTTCCATTTTTTGTATCCTTTATATCTTTTTAATCGACTCTTTTTGCATTTTTTGTACTGTTATTTTAATGGTTGCACCTGTCACTATAGTTTGAAAACATAAATAATCTTATTATTTTCAACGTTTGCTTATGACCAAAAACCAGCCTTTAAACTTGAATAAAATAAAGAAGTGGCATTGATTGTGATAATTATTGATTATTGATGATACCACTAATCTGAAAATTTCTATCATCAGAGCATATTTGGCCATATGCTGTAATTATCAGCCAGCTAAACCTCACCCTAACTCTAAGATGTGGCTGTTGGTTTCACTATATTCTGTGTCTGCATCATCATCCACTTCTACATACCTGGCATGTCAAAACAATGGCTTGAAAGTGTCTGCATCGCTCTATTTTAAACCTGTCTTGTGGTTCTTAACCACTAATAGACCTTCATCCTATCAGCTTCTTTGATAGGTGTCTCAACTGCGGAGGCTACTGCATGTAACAAAACAACATGCCATAACTTACTGTATGGACCAGTTTGCTTGAAACTTTCTGTAGTTATTGACCACGTTCTTATCTCTTTCTGGTCTACTTTTGCCATCTGGTCCTACTACTTGCAATAAGAGCATACATTGAAAAATCAGTGCTGCCATTTTTGGTGATACCTTGTGATCGTGGGCAATTTAACAAGCTCTAGTTGAGATTATGATTGAAATTTGATTAACTGTGTAGCACAACATAACATTAATTATCTAAAAGGACTCAGAGAGTGCAGACCTCTGCAAAGGCAGCTCAGTTTCTCTTCATGGTGAAAACCTATGCTCATTTAGGGTTGCAAAATTGTGGGAATTTTTGGAAGTTTGAAACTGAGCCATCCATCCATTGTCTACCCCCCATGGAAATTAACAGGAATTTATGGGAACAAAGCGAAAAAACCTGAAATTTGCAAAATTGAAGGTTGACTCTTATCAGGGGTTTTAACTTTTGTTGGGGAAAATATATTTTAGCAAAATTTTGACTAAAACAACCAGAATTTATGCAAACATACCATGCTCTTCCTCATTCACATGTACATAGTGCACTGCTGACTGCAGGGGTGTTGAGGCCACGCCCCCTACATGTACTGTGCATTTGGCTATCCATGCACAGATGATTTTTGGAACCCAACAGATTTTGTAATTGGATGAACTGATATAGAACAGCTGAGCCAAACAACTGGAATGGGCTTCAAAATATATTAAATTTCAGAAATTCACTTGATGTGCAGGAGGAAGAAAAAACAGCATCACATTTGAAGTAGTTAGCATCATGAAAAGTAGACTCAGGTGAATGAATTGGTGCTAGCTATAGCTTACATATAGCATCTAACTTATCAGCTAGCTATCTAGTGTATGATTACATTTTCATGTGATATTTGCCAATTAAACATTAATACCATACATCAAATATATTTACCTCCACTAAGCAAAGCGGCAGAGGTAAATATATTTGATGTACGGTGTTGGTTTGTGTTTCTGTCTGTTTGTTTGTTGGCAACATAACTCAAAACATTCCGGTCAGATTTTGATGAATTTATCAGGAAATGTCTGAAATGGAGTAAGGAACAAGTGATGAGATTTTGGTGGTCATCCGAATCACAATCTCAGAGCATGGCATTTTTTTCTGGACTGACCAGTCATAGGCGCTGCCCATTTCAATGCTCAGTTATCACTGCTCACTGGCCAACCAATCAAAATCGAGAAGGAGGGACATAACACTAAAGTTCTCCTCACTATGATGGACGAGAAACCATTGGATAGACTGACTGACAGCTTGGTTTATGATATAACACTGAAGGATTTCCATGATGTTATGAAGGAAGGGAACGTCCAGAACATCCATTACAGTTTGAAACATTACTGTGTCAAAAGGACATTTTTACGTGACGCCATGATCCAGCCACAGACACACGTCTGACTCATGCATGACAGTGATTACGTAAGAATGTAAACAGTGAACTTAAAAGTGCAACATGTGTCGGAATGTCATTAAATTCAGATCAAATCTATACATAGGCTTCATTGTGATAAATCAACTGCAGATTTTAATTTTAATCCACCATATACTTGCCTGAAAATATCTTACACAACTATTTTGTGAGCTAAATATACACTCAACAAAAATATAAACGCAACACTTTTGTTTTTGATCCCATTTTTCATGAGATGGACTCAAAGA
>JAQQAE010005044.1:0-18052 GCA_029823295.1 Pseudamia nigra | reverse complement strand
GAAGGATCACAATCCAAAAAGTACAGAGACACGTTTGAAAAGTTCTGGAACAAAGTTTTATGGACTGATAAGACAAAGATGAACCTTTATCAAAGTGATGGATGGATAATTAGGAATAATAATAATAATGATAATAATAATACATAAACTAGGGAGTAAAATGAATGAATACGTTCAGAAAAGTGCACTATAAGAGAAAAATAATCCGAAATTTACACAGGAAATGAACAAAGTAAGGAAAAAAATGAGGATGAAAAAAGTGTAAAAGAAAGATAAGAAAAAAATGAAATAAATGAAATGAAATTAATTTTTCAATATATGAAATGAAAGAAGCATTGCCAAAAAGAAAACAAAGTAAAATTAAATAAACAATCCAATATATAAATACAAAATTTGCAAAAAAAAAAAAAAACTGTAAAATGAATAAATAAAATGAATCAAAACTTGCATTAAATAATCAAAAAAAGAATGAACATGAACAAAATAAGGAGCATAATGAAGAATGTTTCAAGAAAATGGACAAAATAATTAAGGAAAGAGGCAAAATATGAGGCAAAATGAAAAAAAAATGCATGGAGGAAAAAGAGCAAAAATGTGCAAAAGTAAGAATGAAAATGAAACAAAAAATACCCAAAATAGTTAATGAAATGAACAAAAATGTGTAAAATGTAACAACATCATTAAGAAAATTAACAAAAGCAAGAATTAAATTTAGAAAATTATCAAAAAAGAGCAAAAGAAAATGCAAAATAAATGAATGACAATGAACAAAAATGAGCAAAGTGATTAAAAAAAGGAAGCAACATGTTCAAAAACTGCACAATATCATCAAGGAAATGAAGAAAAATGCTACATATAATAAGTGTGAACAAGAATCAGCTTGAAAATAACAAAAAATAAAAACAAAAATCAAGAAAATGAATAAAAATGAGCAACACGAGGAGCCAAATAACCAAAATAATCAAGAAAAGGGGCAAAATAAGAAACAAAATAAACAAATGCATGGAGAAAATGAAAAATAAAAGTAATGTGTGACAATGATAAAGAAAATGAAGCAACATGTTCAAAAATACACAATATCACAAAGAAAATGTATAAAACATCCTCCAAATAAGTCAAATGAGCCACAATCAGCATGAAATGAACAGAAAATAAAAACAAAAATCATGAAATTAAAAAAAAATGAACAAAGTGAGGAGCAAAATGAACAATGCATCAAGAAAATGGCAAAGAATAATCAAAAAAGGAGCAAAATAATAAATAAAATGAACAAAGGTGTGGAGAAAATGAACAAAAATGAACGAAACAAGAAAGAAAACAAAGCAACACATTCCAAACATACCAAACATCACCGAGGATATGTATAAAAATGCTCCAAATGAGTCAAATGAACAAGGATGAACATAAAAGCAACAAATAATCAAGGAAATGAGTAAAACCTTCACAGGCGGGTTACACTGTGGAGCAGAACAGCAGGTGATGAAACGGCTGCAGAAACACAGCGAGCTGCGCACTTCCTGACCCACACTCCAAAAAAAACCACATGATGCTAAATGTCAGCTACAACAATACGGTTGGTTGTTGCCCTGGGTAAACCAAACATAAAAAGTTACAAGACACAAGGTCACAGCCGTCAGAATATTAATATTGACTTTGGCGCATTAAGTATTCACGTACACAGTGCGGTGCTGAGGACGCGTTTATGCACACCCCACTGCCCGTTTTACTTTCAACACCTTCATCAGAAACGTCGTGGACACATTCTGCAAAACAGAACGCTGGTTAAAAATGTTAAAAATACGGCCGATTTACATAATCAACCCAATCAAATCCTTTGTACGCAAGTTTAAAGGGTTAATTTTGGTCCTACGTAAGAGTTTAATGTATTAGTAAAAATGCAACATGAGTAAAAGGTGCAAAAAAAAAGACAAAATATGATGTAAAAGATGAAAACGGCCGAGAAATAAAAAAGCTACATTGTGTAAAAGATTCCCAAAGGTGAAAATGGTATAAAAGATGAAAAAAGATGGAAGAGGTGGAAAGTTACAAAAATGACAGAATAAACATTAAAGATGCAGACAGACAAAAGTAACATAAGGGATGTGGCGTAGACCCAACATGTACCAAAAACAACAATAAAATAATGAAAGTAATGTAATGAGTAAAATGAAAAAAAAGAGAGCTTAAAATAAAAAAAAATGAAAAAAAATTAACAAGCCACTTTTTTCTCTAAATGACCTTATTAAGGATGCCCTAAGGCCAGGAAACAGTGACAGTTTCAACAATATCACTTCAAAAAAATGTTATGAGCTGCACCTTTAAATGGACAAAATGATGTACATAAATGAAAAGAACAATATGTAAAGTTTAAAAGAAAAACAAAAAGCTGCAGGGAGACTAAAACAACAAAAACATGCATGAGGATGAAATATAATATAAAACTACAAAAATGACACACATTGGAGGTTTTCTTGTTACTGTACATGCACTTACGACGTTGTGTTCACTGTTACCATCGACTGTAGATAAAACTGCACAAAGTGACCGTGACGTCACCCATTAGTTTCCGGAGGGTCGTTTTGAGGCCAATCGAGTTGTCACATCTAGGACGGCATATTTGAGCCCAAAACAGGATGTAACCATATATGGATAAATGGCAATGGGGCTAACAAAGCATTCATGCCAGGGGACTCATAGGAAGCTAATATTAGTGGCTAGCTTACTGATGCGGTAAAACTTCACCACGCAGTCTCAACCAAATGGCATTGTTAGTGTAAACATTTACTGTTACGATCCTGGTTTCCGTAGGCATAGCTCAGAGAAGCATACTGATTCATATTACACACATCGGAGGAGGTGGGCATGGTTTGTGAAACTCATTCTTATCAGCATAATGAGATGAAGCTGTGGAGGAGCGGAGTTGGTTTAAGACGACCATGTGAGCTCAGCCAAGAAGAAGTGGAGCTGAAAGAACTGGGCTATTTACCTACGAAACGAAGCATCAAACTTTTAACTAGCACGCTGACACTGTTTGTAAATAATCACCTTTTAAGTCTTTGAACTAAACTGCATGTGTCATTTTAGCACTCACCCTGTGCTAAAATGATCGAGACTGAGTCGTCGTTCGATGAGGGTTTAGTTATGGGGGGTTCTTCTGGATAGCTTAGCGAGCAGGCCCGGCCCAGGTGTCCAGGAATGGACTCGTAGCATTTGTAGGCTAACTGTGAGCTGACCTCGTAACACTTACCCACAGCTGCAGTCAAGTGTATCTCAGGTAAAACTATGAACATATTGAATAAATAGAAGATATGAAGGTCCGAATCAGTACAACTTCACTAGCGAGCTGTTTGAGACCATGATGACGCATGAAAAAAATGTACTCACTTAGTAATTTCAGATAGATCTCGGTTGGCATGCATCTCGGTTCCCCAGTGGCCAAGCAGTGGAATTACAACTTACAGTTACTTCCACATTGGCCTCATTGAACAGCCCCGGTCGTTGCCCCCTAACTGTGACTCAGACGAGACGGATCGCGTCATAGCCTTAGCTTAGCTATTACTTTAGCTATTGGCTTGGATATTAGTTGGCTTAGCTGCCGCCAACACAAGAGGCTGACATCATTTCACCGTTTTTCGCATTTCACTGATTTACTCTTTTTCGATGCAGCAGACTTTTCCACCTGCTTCAGGCGTTTTAAGTTTTATGTGCAAATATTCAAACCTTTTCTAAGTTTGAGGTGTTTCCGTCACCTCAATTAAACGCGCATTTTCAAAATGCCCCTCAGGTGAATGGTGCAGAAACATGAAAAACATCATAAATATCATTATACGGATTACAAAAAAGTTTAAATTATACATCACCACTGTTAAATAGCACAGTATAATGATTTCTGTACAGGGTGAAATGCCAGTGAAAGCAGTGAAATGCAACGAGCTTGGTCTCCTCATCAGTGAGCGGAGCAAAGAGCAGAACTCGGACATGTTTAAAGAAATCACATGAAGCAGAGACACGCACACACCCGGTCAAACACACATTCTCCAGTGAAATCTATCAATCAGCGTTCCACAGCGTTCGGGTTTGAACCACAGCAAACGCACTAAAACAATAAACGTGTGTCTTTCAAGTCACTATCTGGGCTGGAACACATCTGGTGGTGAGGCTCGTTTTTGGTTTCCACATCACTGAATGACGTTACAGACTGGATAGAGAGCTAAAAAATAAAGTCCCCCCCCAAAAAAAATCACTGTTCATTTTCTCTCCATCTCCAGCCTCCTCCTCCTCCTCCTCCTCCTCCTCTTCCTCTGTACACACAGGTCTGTGTTTATATCCCCATGGGGGCTTTTCTTTCACATTATCTGTTTCCTGTCCCGGTGTTTCCCATATTTAGGGTCAGGAACCGAAACGAGTCATGGAGATATTTTAACTGTATCGCTCACTTGTTAATTCAACAAAAAAATTTGGATTGTTTTCATTTTTAAAATAATTTCCTTGATTATTTTTGATAAATTGTATACATTTTCCTGATTATTTTGTTCATTTTATGTACATTTTTAGCATTACTTTCTACATTTTGGGAATTCAGTGCTATTTTTTCTTCATTTTCTTGATAATTTCATTCAATTTTGTTCACTTTTCATTATTTTTGTGGGTAATTTTGTTTATTTCATCACTTTTTATGTATTATTTTGTTCATTTAACCACTATTTATGTATTATTTTGTTCATTTTTTCACATTTTTGTTTATTTTGTTTTTATTTTGTTACATTTCCTGAATCTTATTATATAAATGATTATATTTATATAATGGTCTCTCACTATTTTCTCAATTTTGGTGGTTTAGTGCTCATTTTTTCTTATTCTTTGTTGATGTTGTTATAACAATTATTGTTAGAATTATTTTGTTCATTTTTCATTCATTAATCGTTTTATTATTTGTCTGGATCATTTTTTTCATATAATTCTAATATTTGTTCATTTTGTTGATATTGTGTCAAACTTCTTGATTATTGTATGAATTTCTTCACATTATTTTGTTTATTTGGGCGATTTAGAGCTTATTTTTCTTAACTTTGATGATATTTTCTGACTTGTCCATTTTTTCCCTACATCTCATTTTCTTTACATTTAAGCAGTAAAAGCATAAAAATACACTTATATCCTATAGTCTCAGTGCTCAAACGATGGTCTGGACTCATGGGGACGCCATATGTGTCCCCACAGTGACAAGAAGTACCCATGATGCAGTGCGAATGGAGGTTTAGGTCCCCACTGGGATATAAAAACCCAGCCTACACACATTAAATCTGCTTTCCCCTCCCTGCACTACCCAGCTAACCTCTCAAATGCTATTCCACCACCGCATCCCCCAACCAATCAAGAACTGAATATAAAACAGGAGAAGGAAACTGGGCTGCGAGGAGGGGGGAGGGGCAGACAGACAGGCAGTCACACAGACAGCCAGGCAGACAGACAACAGGCAGCCAGACGAAGCCGTCGCGACTACAGTACGTAAGTGAACTCCAGAGGTGAAGACCGTTTCAAACCCTTGTCCAATGAGCTCTTTACACCCGTCGATGGGGTAAAACACACGGGCAGCGCGGAGCTGAAGACCCACGAGTCAGGCCTGACTGTAGTATTTAGTTTTCAAGGGGCTGTGACGATAATTAGGGTTAATGTGCTTTAATGAGGGCCATGAGTTTGGCTGCAGCTTCAATCTGCAATCAACGTCAAAACTGGAATTAGTCTGACATCTGTTGACGTGGCTGTGTTTCACATTGTTTCTACTTTGCTTTTCATGTCTCGTTACTGAAAAAACCTGCTCTCATTCTAAATGAAGTCTGGTGATTTTTTATTTAATTATTACATGACTTCTTTAATAAAGTGCTGATCACTGGGAAAGGCCCTGAGGCCAATGTGGACATGTCTCAGAGTTGTAATACCGCTGGCAACCACTAGGGACATTGGCTCCGATAGAGTTACACTGCACTACATGAATCATTTTTTCATGAGTCCCCATTTTAATTGGACCCTCTAATAAGACATCACAAGGTTCATCTTTATTTTTTTCAGTTTAACATATGACAAACAGACGATTGGATGTCAGCTCTGTCTTACAGTGATTGACAGGCTTTCTCTGTCATGTAATGCTATGTACTACAAGCAACAAAATGAATAAAAACATGCAGCAAAATGTGTGAAAATGAGCAGAAACTCATAAAAAAGGTAACAAAATGAACAAAAATGAGCAAAACGAGCAACATAACGTACAGAAATGAACACAGGATGCAGTAAAAAGAACAAAAAAAGAACAAAAATAAGAGACAAAATGAACAAAAATGAGCAAAATAAGCAACAAAATTTACAAAAATGAGGAAGTCATGCAACAAAATGAATCAAAAAAACAAAATAGGAAATAAAGGAGCAAAAAATGAGTAAGCAACAAACATGACGATAACAACCAAAGCAACAAAAAGAGGAGCAAAATGAAGAAAATATGGAATGAAATGAGTGACAATGACATACGTAAGCAGAATGACCAAAATATTCAAAAATTAAGCAACAAAATGAACAAAACAAGCAACAAAATGAAAAAAATGCACAACATACAGTAAGTGACAGGATGAACCAAAATTAATAAGCAACATTTGAGCAAAATGAAGAAAGTGAGCAAAACATCAACAAATGTAGTGAATATGAGGAACAAAAGCAAAAAAAATTTTTTTTTTTTTTTTTTAAAAGGCAACAAAAGTAGCAATTTTTATTTATTTTTGACAATAACAGGAGTTCCTGCTCTGATGGATTGCAGCGTACACAGAAATGAGTGGGGTATCAGTAGGCAGTACATCATCACGTACCGTATGCATGGAGCGGTTTTTAAAAATGCACTGTCATGACTGAATTCCTGGCTGTTCATACAATCAATCACAGCCATAAATAGCCTGTTTCTGTGGACTGAGGTGATTAAGTAGCTAACCAGGCAGGATAAACTCTACTATCTATTTTCAGCTGCACATGACTTATGACCCTCTTAGCACCTCTAGGAGCTCTGACTCACGTCTGCTCTACATTATAAAGCACAGAGTGAAGCGAAGGCGTCGTCACCTTCACTGGCCTGGAGGTTAAACCCCACTACGCGCTGCTAAATCCCTGTTACGGACACTACTTTAGACCCTTGTCTGTCTCCAAACAATTGATTGCTGTCTTTAAATCCTTCGTGAAAGCCCAGGTGTAAACTGCACCCGCACGGATACGCAGCAGGAGTCATTAGAGGTTTCAGTCAGGCATCACTGGGCCGTCCTGGGAATCTGGTCAAACACAACGTAGTCTGTGGCTCGGTGAGTCGTTAATGTATTAAGTGAGCCGCATGAGCAAAAATGAGCAAAATGGGGGAAAAAAGAAGCAAAATATTCAGCATTATGAACAAACACAGGCAAACAAAATGAGAAAACCTGCAATATAATGAGAAGAAAATGAACACGATAGGTAACAATAAATATGAACACAATAAGCGACATGATGAACAAAAAATAAGCATCAGAAGCAGAAGTCTGAGAAAAAAATACTAACAAAGACAACAAAATGAACAAAAATAAGCAATATTAGCAGAAATCAGAGAAAAAAATGACAAGAAAGACAGCAAAGTGAACAAAAATCAGCAACATTAGCAGAAATCTGAGAAAAAAATTATAACAAAGACAACAAAAAAATAAGCAAGAAAATGACACAAAATGAGCAAAAAGCAGCAGAATGAATCAAAATGAACAGAATAAGCTATATAATAAGCAAAAAAGAACAAAATTTAAAAAAGAGCAAGCGACACACTGCACCAAAACAGCTGAGCAAAATAGGCAAACAAAATCAGCACATGTGCAAAATAACCAGAAAATGAATAAAAAATGAAGACAATAAGCAACAGTAAGAGCTGATATGAATAAATTAAGACAAAAATGAGCAACATTAGCAAAAATGTGAAGAAAAAAATGAAACAAGCCAGCACAATGGGTAAAAATTAGCAAAATGGGGGGGAAGAGAAGTAAAATATTCAGCATTATGAACAAAAGTAGGCAAACAAAACGAGCAAACATGCAATATAACCACAAAATGAGAAGAAAATGTACACGATAGGTAACAATAAATATGAACACAATAAGCGACATAATGAACAAAAAATAAGCAACACAAGCAGAAATCTGAGAAAAAAATAACAAAGACAACAAAATGAACAAAAATAAGCAAGAAAATAAAACAAAATGAGCAAAAAGTAACAAAAATGAACCAAAATGAACAGAATAAGCTATATAATAAGCAAAAATGAATAAAATAAGTAAAAAAGGAGCAGGCGACACACTGAACCAAAACAGCTGAGCAAAATAGGCAAACAAAATCAGCCCATGTGCAAAATAACCAGAAAATGAGCAAAAAATGAAGACAATAAGCAACAGTAAGAGCTGATATGAATAAATCAAGGCGAAAAAAGAGCAACATTTGCAGAAATGTGAAGAAAAAATGAAACAAGGCAACAAAATGGGCAAAAATGAGCAAAATAAGCAACAATATGAACAAAAAAATTAGAAAACGGAGAAAACAAGCAAAATGAGTAACAAAACAAAGAAAACCAACAAAAATGTGCGCTCAAATTTACAAAAAATGAACAGATTAACCACTGAAATGAGCAAAAAATAAGCATCCAAGTGAAGAAAATGAATGCTCAATGAACAAAATGACAGAAAAGGAATCTAAGAAATAAATAAACGTGCACAAAATAATGAAGAAAAATGAAACCAGCGGCTGTCGTTATTTAACTGAAGTAATATTTTTTTCAATTTCTTTTTCTAAAGGTACGACCTACTGGTAAACCACATGTTTCAGACACCAACACTAACACATCCGCCCCAAAATCTATGTGTTGTAACAATATGCATAATCGGATTTAAACAGAGCTCTATGGTTTCATTTGGAATTCACCCAAACACAATCCATCACATGCTCATGAAAAACAAACCTCGCTGACTTCCTGTGTACTGTCTCCTTTGTGTTTATGCGGCTCGCGTACAGAAATTCTTGTGAAACACGCTATCTGTCGACTGTACGGTTTTCACACGGAGCGCAATCCAAGGCTCATTGCTCCAGAGAATCCCAGCGTAGCTACTTATCATTAACTCAAAGACACAATCAGCCGCGGGCGATCCGGCTTCCCTCGCTAACCTTCTGACATTGCTGCTGGGAAGGTAAATGAGAGAAGGAGTCAGACAGACGAAGTGGATAGACTGAAAACAAACCACGTAGTAGAGCACGACAGCCGGGGGAAATGATCATTAATGTTATGATGAGGTCTGTGTTTTATTTCATGATGCTGAACATTTGTCTTTATGGTGATAATATGATGATGAATCACATTACATAAAAGCAGAGGCTTTCACGACACTGAATTTTAAAAGAAAAACAACTAATGCTTCTTTTTGCATCTTTTATGTTATTTTTATTGGAGCTTATAGTATATTTTGGCATTTGGCTCCTTTTACTCCATTTTTGTCTTTGCATTGCTTATGTCCTTTTAGATTTTTTGGGGTTTATTCACCTTACCTTATCTATTTTGTCATATTTTTTCTTTTTTTTGTACTTTGTATTCCCTTTGTCTGTTTGCACCTTTTCTACCTTTTTATATGTAGTACAGTATATACATTTTTTGTTTTCAGGCATTGTTTAAGTCAGTTTCTCTTTTGTCTGTTTTTTTTACATTGTCTTGCACCTTTTATATTTTTTGTCTTTTGCACTATTTTCACCCTTTTTACATCGTCTTGCACTTTTTACACCATATTTTGTGTTTTTGCACCATTTTTGCATCTTTTACATCGTTTGCAACTTTTACACCATGTTTGTATTTTTCACCATTTTGCCTTTTTTATATTTTCTTGCACCTTTTACACCGTGTTTTCGATTTTGTACCATTTTTTCATCTTACATCATTTCCATCTTTTGCACCATGTTTGTATTTTGCCTTTTTTATATCGCCTTGCACCATTTACACCATGTGTTGTGTTTTGCACTGTTTTTCATCTTCCTTCATTTGCACCTTTTACACCAGGGCAGCCACTGCTCTGCTTGTTTCTGCTCCGTCTACCCACTGTTGTTGACGTGGATCAGGTGTGTTCAGTCAATCATAAGGTGGAGGACATAGTGGGTGTGGAAAAGCAGCCCCCGAGGCCTGGAGTTGACCGCCACAATTTTATACAATGTTTTGTCTTTTTGCACCATTTCTGGGTCTGATTTTTTTTTTTTGTCTTTTGGCGTCTTTTTGTCAATTTTTAATTTCCAGAAGATCAGCGGGGTCTGAAGTTACTGCACTTTGTCCTACATACATTTCTAAGTGTGTAGTCAGGTAAAATATGTTACATATATCCCTGGGTTACTGACCCTGCTGGTCGAAATACACTGTGACCTTCAAAAAAAAAAAAGATCAAACTCACGGTCAATTTGAAAACTGGGCGGGGGATTTGCCACGTTCCGGCTTTGTGTTGCATGTTTTGTGTTATGTTTGCTTGTTTTTGAACATACATTTTACAATGCACTTTATGCAACTTTAATGTCTTTGTCTTTTTGCCTCATTTACTAATAAATGAAAATCACACGTAACTGTCTGGTTCCTTCAACCTCCACAAATCAGCATTTGAACTTAAATAATGACTTGACCTTTATTGTACCAATCCTGCAAATTGTCTGATATAAACATTTTTATTGGGAGACTATGTTTGTGTCATTCTGATCAATAGTTAATGACATAAAAAGCTGCCTGCATATCACATTCTCTATTATTTACTCTGACTTAACAGACTGGACCTGCATTAAACCAATAAACTGGTGCTTATTCCCGGGCATGGCTGCTTAAACGCTGCCTTTCCCTGTGGCGTTCACGGAGCCATGCATGGGTTAACGTTTTCCCAGTGAGAAGTGTTGGGATATTGCAGCTCGGACTGACCAGTCAGCAGAATGTTATGAATGGGCACAATGAAAAACCCCAAGTCCACGCTGTCGGCCCAAGAATGCTTCCCTCCATGTAATTAACTTCTCTCTGTGTACAGAATGAGGTACTGCTGCGAGAAGCATGCTTTTTTCTGTTTCTATTACCGTCACATTTAGAAGAGAGTGTAAAAAAAAAAAGCTCATCCCGAGAATTCAACGCTGAAAATATTTTCGCTTGTCCATAGGTGCAGATTTCAGTGGAGGGTGGAGGTATTTGCCCACATCAGTATGGGTAACATGTGCATTTGTCTCCAACAAAGCAGTTAAAATTCACTGTTTACTATGTGTTACAACTTACTAGTCATTATAATAATTTGCTTTTTCCTAGGCTTTAAGACAAGTGTGTGTGTCGGGCAGTGAGGCGCAGTACAGCCTGGTGGCAGAAGAACAAAAACTGGAGTGTAGGCAACGCTAATACTAGCCACTAGTTTACGGACACGGTTAAACTTCACCAAGCAGTGCCAAACCCACTACTGCAGTCACGAGTATCTCAGGAAAATGTCCATTCAATAAATAGAAAATGCAAAGGTCCGACTCCACCGGTGACCCGTTACAGTACCATAGCGACATGTCAATCAAATCTCTGTCTGTATCTACAGCCTATGTTTGGTGGCCTGGCCCAAGGCCACCGCTGCTTGTTTCAGTTTGAGTCTAATATACCGCATCATAAAGATATGTGCACGGTGATAATTTTTGTTAATTTTACACACAGTCCCTGTTTTAGCCTTTTTAGACCAACAGGAAACCAGTTCTGAGCATTTACACTAAAAACTAACTTGTTCAGAACCTGGAGCTTTGGTTCTCGTCTGGAAACAAAAAATCAGAAGGTTCCTTTGTGGAACCAACGTGTTATTTCATTAATGGAGGTTTTAACTTAAATACAATGAGAAATAACAAACAAACTAAAATATAGTTAAAAGTAGTCAAAAACTCATTTTGTATGTGAAAATAAAACACCATATTATGGTCTGTAGTTCACTGTGCTCCACCCACCAATGACATCCCTGATCAGAACAGATGAACTCCACACCATGGAACCTGAACAGCACCGGTTCAAGAACCACGGTTCATTTGGCATGAAAGGAGTATTTGAGTCCTGTGGTTCTGAGCAAAGCAATATGATGCCATCAGTTCACCAGTGGAAAAGTGAAAAAGGTTTGTCGGAGTTTGTCATAAAGACAGGTGAGCTGTTTGGTCTTGATTAGAAGAGTTGATGCAAATTTCAGGATGCAGATGTGTGCCAAATGCAAATCCAAACATCATCATCTAGGATATTTTAAGACAAGATGACCCAGAAAATGATTATTTTTACCTTTTTTTTTTCTTACTATTTCTTGATTTTGAGTGCTATGACTAATACTGATGTGTTTCACCACAACTGGTCATATTAGTCATGTTCATATTCTGAGTCATATTCTGTTCACAGCTGGCATTTAGTATCAGTTTAAATATTCAAACTAAAAAAAGTTTATCATAATTATAGTCTTTATTTTTTTGTTTGATTTATCCACCAGTTCGACTCAGCTCAGATAAAAAAGAATACAGGACTTTTAGAGTCTGATTCAAAGCAGACTTATCATGAAAAATAAGATTTAATGTACAGTATTTCCCTGTTCAAACAACAAAAGTGAGTGCCAGTGCATACAGACTCAAGAATGAATGCAATTAAATGTATGTCAAGCTATCTAATGTATATATATATATATATATATATTTATATATGTGTCCTCCGAATGCATTGGAACAGTGAGGCCAAATCCTTTATTTCTGCTGTAACTGAAGACATTGGGGTTTGACGTCAAACGATGAATGTGAGACAAAAGATCAGTGTTTCAGCTTTTATTTCCAGGTATTTACATCAAAATCGCTTAAAGAACTGAGAAGATGCACCCTTTGTTTGAACCAACGCATTTTTTAAGTGAGCAAAATGATTGTAACATATGACTGACAGGTGTGTTTTGTCCTATTACACTGATTATTCAAGCAATAAATAGCACTGAGTGTCTTCTCTCAGTTTCAGCTTTGGGTTTTTCCTGTGCAGATGCATTTACATTTAAACAGGTGTAACCAACATGAAGACCAGAGAGCTGTCTATGGGAGAAAAGCAAGCAATTTTGAAGCTGAGAGATGATGGAAAATCAATCAGAGCCATTGCACAAATATTGTCCACAGCCAGTACAACCATTTGGAATGTCCTGAAGAAGAAAGAAACCACTGGTGAACTGAGCAACAGACGTGGTCGACCACGGAAAACATCAGTAGCTGACGACAGAAACATTGTGAGAACTGTGAAGAAACAACCCTAATCCAGGAACAAAAGTACAGAGATACACCAGAAGATGAAACCACTCATTAGCAATAAGAACAGGAAGGACAGATTGAATTTGAGTAAAAGTACACAGGCAAGTCTGAAAAATTCTGGGACAAAGTTTATGGACTGATGAGACAAAAATGAATCTTTATCAAAGTGATGGAAAGACTAAAGTGTGGAGAAAGAAAAGATCTGCTCATGATCCCAAACACAAGCTCATGTGTGAAACACAGCGGTCATGTCATGACTCGGGTTTGCATGGCTTCTTCTGAGACGAGGTCATTGATCTTCACTGATGATGTAACACACGATGGACTCAGAAGTCTACACAAACATTTTGTCTGCAAATTTAAAGAGAGATGCAACCAAACTGATCAAGAAGATCCAAAACACATCGTCATGACAACCAAGGAGTTGATCAGGGTAAAGAAGTGGAAGATTTTAGCCTGGACAAGTCAATGTGCAAACTTCAACCCTATTGAACATGCATTTGACCTGGTAAAGAGAAAAAAAAACCCAAAACAAACAACAACTGGAAGAGACTGTGGTGAAAAAAGCATCACAAAAGAAGAATGTAAAAGTTTAATGTTGTCAATGTGTTGCAGGTTTCATACAGTTATTGCAAATAAAGAATTTGACACTAAATATGAAGTGTTATTCACTTTAAAGTATTTAGTTCCTATACTTTTCCTCAACTAAAATTTTGGTGTTTCATTACAAACGATGCTATCTTCTAAGTCCTTTCATCGATTTTGATGTAAATACCTGGAAAGAAAAGCTGAAACACTGATCTTGTGTCTCATATCCATCGTTTGATGTCAAACCCTAATGTTTGCAGTTACAGCAAAAATAAAGAAATTGGCCTCGCTGTTCCAATTGTTTTAGAAGGAACTGTATACAAAGTATCCAAATTCTCTCTCATCAGAAAACATTCCTACTTTCAGATCTGAACCTGAAAAAAAGCCTAAATGGCTCATTTGTACAATCACTATCTTCAGTCTGTCAAAAACCACCCTGGCATCCGAGGATAATGTGTCTGGGAGTCGACAGGATAGAATCCATGGCACGGACAGGAAACTGGCACAGTCAGCAGCCGCTCATTTGCATTTGAAGCCCATTGGAAAACCTTGACTGTACAGACATGGTAGAATGATGCATCCCTACGGTATTTTGAGCTGAAATTTAAAATACACGTGTAAGAATTCAATTAACTTGCTAAAAGAGGTACAGTATGTCTCCCTTAACTTCTGCTCACACAGGACAAACTGCACATCAGTCTCACTTTCACCGTCTGCACTGCGGTAAAACCAGCCTCAGTGCATATAAATAACATACAGTAACTTGGCCCAAAGTGCAGCTATGTAAAGAATAACATCTGCAACCCATTGGATTATAAAGCTACAGTAGAACTACAGTATAATTACATGAGAGGCTCTCTGTGGGCACCGTGCTGTAGGAGAGGGAAGAGAGATGAGGAGAAAGTGGAACAGCTCCAGTAATCTATCCAACTTCATTTCACCGGAGAAGCGATTCTGCCTGGAGGGTATGCACAAGTCATAATGCATTTGACAAATAGTCTGCCGCTAAAACAGGCATTTGCGAAGAAGTGGCCTTCAGCGCTGGTACACATCCACAGCTAAGAGTCTGCTCAACAAACAAGCCTCCCACTCAGCAAAGGGAAAAGCTACGGAGGCACTTCAAAAAGATTAGCAAGAAAAATCTTGGGCGAAAAAGTAAAGAAGATGACTCACGGTGAGTGCAGGAAAACGTGGTTTGGACAGAGTTGAGAAGAGCAGCACCGCCGTGGGGTTGAAACTGAAATAACAATCAATGGCGCGCTCTTTGCATTGTTCAGAAATGTGCAGCTACTGTTAGACATAACCAGGAATTTACAGTGGAACATGGACATGTGGGCAATGCCGCTTCTGTTCCGCATCATCTCATTATCATTACATGATTTGAGGGATTTGTTGATGAAACAGATTAGTGTCATTTCTGCATGATATTCTGAAAAGTTAAAAAAAAAAAGAGGAAATCATTAATAAAGTGATCAAAAGTAAGCCAAGTCCATAAATTAGTAAGTAAAATGAGTAAAACAATCGAGAGAAAAACAAATAAATCAAAAAATTAACAAATATAGGCAAGGAAATTAGCATAGGGAAAGAAAGTGAAGTTACTGTAATAATCTACATATGAAAAGAAGAAACCAAATACTGATAGTAATTATAATAATAATAAATATTCAACAAAAGCAAAAGAAATAAGCAAAAAATTCTACAGGATGAACAAAGATGAAGAAAATAATCAAGGAAACAAAAACAAGTAATTAAATGAGTGAAAATTTAATTAAAATAAATGAAATTATGACAAAAGTAGCAAAATAATCAAGGAAATGAACAAAATAACGACCAAAACAACACATCACAAAATTCAAAACCAGGACAATCAAACATGGACAAAAAAATTAACTGAACAAACGAATCAGTCCACACAACGAAGAAAAAAATCAATAAGATGAACAAAAGCAAACAAAATAAAAAAACAAAATGACAAAGTTTTTATTTTTCAGGACAAACACACTGACGTGAACAGAGCCACACATTTATTTTTAAAGCATGTGATTATCCCGTATTTTGTCCGTGTTTATTGTCAGTTTGCAAATGCCTAAATTCAAAGGTCACGCTGCGCCTGATGGTGAGCAATTAACGAGTCCTGTCAGAGTAATCCATATTCTACGCACGGATCAATCAATCATCAGCGTGAATGTAGCCGATCAGCTCTGACCAGTTTCGTCTTACACATTCTTCACGTTCCTCCGTTATTAACCTGCTCGCACGGCAAACAACGCTTCCAGGTGCACGAGGAGAACACTGCATTTCCAGTGCCACGCTGATCAATAATTATGACGGTACCTGTTAAGTTTAAAGGTTGAATTATGGTTGTGAGCGAAGCTGAACACAGCAGTCACACAAAGAAATGATACTAAAAATGATAAAAGTACAAAAAGTCGAAGAATGTACAGCACGCCAATAAACGCAGAAGGATGAAAACCGCAAAAAAATCCATAAAAATGCAAAAAACAAGTAAAATAAAAGTCAATTAACAGAGAAAAAAGTGGCAGAAGATGTAAAAGATGCAAGAAGATGAAAATGACTGGAAAGGTGTAAAAGGTGCAAAAGGATAAGTGTTGGAAAAGAAAGAAGAATAAAGTAAAGACAAAGAAAGACAAAAATGTCATAAAAGACAAAAATATCATAAAAGACAAAAATGTGATAAAAGACAAAAAGATAACAATGTCATGAAAGACAAAAATGTCAAAAAAGACCAAAAAGACAAAAATGTCATTAAAGACAAAAAGATAAAAATGTGATAAAAAACAAAAATATCATAAAAGACAAAAATGTGATAAAAGACAAAACGATAAAAATCTCATAAAAGACAAAAATGTCATAAAAGATGAAAAAGACAAAAATGTCATAAAAGACATAAAACATAAAAATGTCATTTTTTATCATGTAAAGCACTTTACGCTGCTTCTATGTATGAAAAGTGAAAACAAAATTTGATTTTGATTTGATTTAATATACAAATAGATAAAAGACTCAAAAAGATTTTAAAAATTATGTAAAAGGATAAAATAATGTAATAGTAAAGACTAAAATGCCATAAAAGATGGAAACAGACAACATGAAAGACACAAAAAAGAAAAAAGACAAAGACGATGTAAAAGAGAAAAAGACATGAAAGGCAAAAAAGAAAAAAAAAATTATATTAGACAAGACATGAATGATGCAAAAAAAGCCGAACATGATAAAAAAATGGAAAAACCAACAGCAATGATATCAAAAGATGAAGTAAAAAAATGTAAAGCTCTTAAAAGACGCAAAAAGACAAAAGTAACTTAAAAGACTCAAATAGATTAAACTGACATAGAACATGTAAAAACACATACAAGACATAAGAAATGGAAAAGACACAGTAGGACGAAGTAGGATCAAAAATAAAAATAGCAGGCGACACAAAGGACACGAAAACATATTTTTCTTTGACCTTGTGGTTTTAAAAAATGTCATTCACAAAGCAAAAAAAAAAAAAAAATCCAGCTCTTATCATTGTTGAGACAAAAGAAGAATGCTCATCATAGCAAATCACCATCATTAAAAACTACGATACTGTCACAATAACTGCTGAGTCATGTTATCATTTAATCACCAGCTCAGTTCGTCTCAGAAACAGCTGAGTCGACGCCACTAGAACAGGAAGACGGAGCTTTTCTAGATCCACACACACGGTCCCATTCAGTAAAACTGCTCACGTCCTGACCAGTGTGTTTTCACTCTACACGAACATAAAATCACACCATCTATTTCTATGCTTTAAGTGCAAATAATGGTGAATCAACACCCGTCAGGAGGCCTCGGCTGAAAGGTTTGGATCATATGAGCTGTTAAATATTCACAGCTTCAACTCCAGAAAATGTCACAAATGGAAGAAATTAGGGCTGTCAAGCGATTAAAATTTTTAATCTAATTAATCACAGGGCCACTGTGGATTAATTTCGATTAATCACGATGAATACCCGTTTGTTGTTTTTCATTTTGTAGGCGCAAAAACACAGGTGATACAGAAACTCAACTAAAAACACATATTTTTGTTCTAATTTAAACTTGTGTAACTAAAGGAAATTCCAGCTGCTTTGTAGAACTTAACAGAACCTCTGTA
>JAQQAE010005043.1:0-18054 GCA_029823295.1 Pseudamia nigra | reverse complement strand
ACCTCTCTTATCTTTTTAAATGGGTGAACTTGCACATTTTTACATTTCCCAATACTTATTGTCCCCACTGTATGTCTCTAAAACTAGACAGGGAGTCAGAGCCTTCATTTACCAAGCGTCTCTCAGGTGACACCAACTCCCAGTCTGGGTCCAGGATGCACACACTCTATGTGCTTTTAAGACTACACTTACTGTAAAGCTTCCCTTTTTGACGAAGTATACTGTATAGTTCTGCTGCTGAGTACTTGGCTGCTGGTGGACTGTGATGTCCTGAGCATATCTCTCTCTCTCTCTCTCTCTCTCTTTCTTGCTCTTTTGCTCTCTGTTGCTCCCTGTGTCTAATTCCATAGCATCTTTATATTTGACCAACTTTGTGTCTTCCTTGTAGTTTTGTGTCCCCCCCCCCCCCAGTTCTCTCTCCCTGTTCCTTTCTGCAAGTTTGTCTGGTTCTGGAGCTACATGTTCCCGATGTGTGGTTGCTGCTCATGAACCTGTTCCAGTGTCTGTGTTGTTTGGTGCCTTATCTTTTCCCTGGTTCTGCTGAAGCTTTTTCTTCTTTGTTGCCCTAGGCTTGCTCTCAGAGATTCTGTTGGGTTTGCTTCCGATACAGTCTTTTAAGGCTTGGGCCATGATTTGTGAAGCACATAGAAATAATCTTGGATTATGACTGTAATGGACATTAAACACTATCGTTACCAAGTAACAAAGAAACAAAATACTCTTACTTTTACTCTTAAGTGAACAGACATCATCTTTATTTAAGTCCCTAGAATATAAACAAACTAAGAGAATCCGAACCAAATAAATTCAAAAGCACATCAGTAATAACTCAATTTGGTGCCTTCTATATTTATACCATCCTGCAGCCCATCTTTCACTCACTCCAGACATTGGCAGCCACAAGCGACACACTAGCACCAGTAAAATAGAAAACAGCATAAATGAACTCAACGTTTCTTTTAACATAAAGATACTCTTGAAAATGCAGTCTACAATGCTGGGAATCTAGATCTTAGCCAATCGTTTGTCACAGTACCCCGGAAATAATTAGACTGGCGACCTGTCAGTCAACACAGCTTACAACACCATGAACTTGCGTAGTTTAAAACAGTCATTGTGGTCGCTACTATGGAACTAGCATCTGTAGCTTATGTAACCACAGGATTACTGGGGAGAGACAACCTGCATTTCAGATCCCTTCAACATCTGGTACAGGTAAAAAACAACAGACATATTAGCTTGACAACTGTGAGGCTGTAAGCCGTGTTGACAGGCAGGCCACCTGTTGTATCTTTAATAAACAGCAAAATCCCCACTGTCTTTCAGGCAGTATGATATGTAAAGTTATTATCGTATTTTCTGGGTTATATGTTGCTCCGGAATGTTAGTCACACGAGCCAAAAAATGCATAATGAAGAAGAAAAAAACGTGTATAAGTCACTCTGGAGAACACGTCGCATTTGTTCAGGGAAAACGCGTCAAGCGCGCGGCCTGGCGGCCCAACGGGTCACCGGGTCACCGGCCCACCGGCCATGTGCTTGACGCCAGAAGAGCGAGCTCGTGGCTCGCGTCCCCGCTTCACCAGGTAAGTGACGGCGCTGACACGTTCGGTGTTAAGCTGATGGCAGGTATGGTTGTTACTGGTAATGTCTACATTTTAAATTGTCAGTAATACAGATGCGGTAGATGCAGTACACAAGCCTACAGTGACGTCTAGTGGCTGTCAGTGTGACAAACAACAAACACTCGGAAAAAAAAGGTATATATGTTGCTCCGGTGTGTTTGTCGCTCCCCTAGCCAGACTATGCAAAAAACCGCGACCTGTAATCCGGAAAATACAGTAATAATATTAATGAATTCTCAAATGTCCATTTCACAGAGGAAGAAGGAGATGATGGCCTCTTCTTCAGCATCTGAAGACATATACTGCTTCCTGTTAAAACCAAGCAAGGATGAGACAAATAAAAACACAAACCTCATGGTAAAATCCCTTTAAAAATAATTCATGAAATCAAACCATCCAGCAAAACCATCACATAATGTAGACACTAAATAACAACTACAACTACAGCTGGGCCTGCACATAACAGAAATACAGTACAGACCAAAAGTTTGGACACACCTTCTCATTCAATGCTTTTCCTTTATTTTTATGACTATTTACATTGTAGATTCTCACTGAAGGCATCAGAACTATGAATGAGCACATATGGAATTATGTATGTACTTATAAAAAGTGTAATAACTGAAAACATGTCTCACATTCTAGTTTCTTCAAAGTAGCCACCCTTTGCTGTGATTATGCTTTGCACACTTGTGGCCTTCTCTCGATGAGCTTCAAGAGGTCGTCACCTGAAGTAGTGTTGGAAAACCATTTCAGGTGACGACCTCATGAAGTTCATTGAGAGACACCAAGGTTTTGCAGTGCCATCAAAAAAGCAAAGGCTGGCTATTTTGAAGAAACTAGAATATAAGACATGTTTTCATTTTTTCACACTTTTTTGTTAAGTACATAATTTTATATGTGTTAATGCATAGTTTGATATAGATGCCTTCAGTGAGAATCTACAATGTAAATAGTCAAAATAAAGGAAAGGTGATTCATAACTATCCAGAAAGAACGTAAGAGGGATAGATGTAGCATACTACAAATGGAACTTTCATTTTCCTGATCATCAAAACAAAACCTGAGGTTCTGGAACTAATTATTGGAGCACAACAGGAAGTACATAATGAAAACCTCCAACATTTTTCAGATGTGTCATGAAGCAATGGGATTTTCTTGTGTGAGGTAAAATTCCGGCAACAGATACCTGACATGTTTGCTTTACAAATTTAATAAACAAATTGCAACTATCTTAATAATAATTTCCTGAAAAACATACCCCAAGGTCACTGAAAGTTATATGAAATTTCTTCAGAAAATCACAAGTTATCTAATAATTATGTGTATTCCCAAAGCTGTAGAAATGTGGATGAGATGAAGATTAGAATATGTTTTCATCGAAGCATAAATGCACGTACAAGTGACTTTATATTTTGCAAATACAAGAATCTGTATTCAATGTAATTTATGTATGAAAGTAGTGTACATGTAGATTTAAAACACAGTGTATTGAGTGAGTTGTGTTTCAGCTCAAGCCTAGTACTCTAATCATGAGCATAAACATAAAAAAAAACTATTGGAATATCTAGAGTGCAGAACTCCACCAAGGCAGCTTACCGGTAGTTTCTCTTCCTGGTGAAAATCTACCATTATCATTTGAACCTATGCTCATTTCCCTCATAATGTTATTGCACCTAAAAGTAATATTCTTACATTTATTTGGCCCTTGTTATTGGATTTTTTGACCATGAAAACCTACCATTAGCATTTAGAGTCACATACATGTTATTATTAGTTTAATAGTTATTCATGAAAATAATATTTTCATAAATTTCTTCTGGATCTATCTCCATAAATGTTGAAGATAAGTCATATCCACGGGCACATTACTGAATCAGTAGACTTTCTGCTACAGTTTTGTGTCAGTTTTATGTCTATAGCTTTATTTACTACCTTACAATAGCTGTTTTTCCTCAAATCCTGTAAGTATAAGCATTCTGGATCACTATATCCAGAATATTGTCCATATCTGGATCAAACTTTGTGGATTGATAGAATCCATTATGGTGTTATGGTGTTATCCTATATTTTTTGGCTGCGTTTTCTGGTTGTTATTTGTGGTGTTACATGGACAAATGTTGAATTTGGGTGGTGAATGTTTTAAAAATTGTCTGGATCCAGAAAATGATCCCGATCACTCCCAGCATCGAATCAATTTGCATTTCTGACATTTTCAGTTATGATGTGAACAAACAGATAAATAAACTAAAACCCACAAAAACATAACCTCCTTAGTGGAGGAAATTAAAAAAAAATTGTCATATGCCATGTAGTATTTATTCTCAGATTTGTATATCATCATACATGTATTGAAGATGCACTATTACACTTGCAGTTGTACATAAAGACATGATACATTATTGTTACATGATGTGTTAATAACCAGTATAAATGTACATATAGTTTTAATGCAACAGTCAGAGGAAAAAATATTATCAAGTACTAATAAAAGTAGTAACTGCAAAAGTTGTAATGATGTGTAAAATGGTGGTATGAAAGCTATACTGCTATGTTCAAAATGGGTTGAC
This sequence comes from Pseudamia nigra, assembly GCA_029823295.1. Taxonomy (NCBI): domain Eukaryota; kingdom Metazoa; phylum Chordata; class Actinopteri; order Kurtiformes; family Apogonidae; genus Pseudamia; species Pseudamia nigra. The sequence continues at coordinate 13,860 of JAQQAE010005043.1, read as the reverse complement.
TGAATAACGACAAAAATTCTATTAACTGAAAATCATAAAATGAACATATGACGTAAGTCCTATATTATGGAAACTACACAGAAAACATTCCTATTGAAATCAGGGGCAAAATCGTCAGACCGAGCTTTCGGTTCTTTTAAAGAGTCTCTGCTGTTAAAAATGAAATTATCTGCTTCAGAGGAAAATAGATGGTGGAGTTATCAGTAAGAGCAGCACAACTCGAAGATGCAAAACCCATAAGGTTCATCATCCTTCAAACAAAGACTCAGTGTCAAAACTCAACATGAAACCAAGGAAGAGGTCAAAAGTCAAACAGATGGGCACGAGGTTTGTTTCAGTTTCAAGGCAACATTTATGTTTGTGTCTCATAAAGTGGGTTGTTAGTGCTGAGGGCACAGGTTTCGTTTTACATGACCATCTCTGAAACCCCCTGGAAATTTATACACTGATGCAAGAATGATCATTAGTTCACCAGATGATCAGTCTTGCGTTAATGTATGATAAAAAGTGAACAAAATAATGAAGCAAATGAACAAAAATAAGCAACAAAATGAGAATAAAATAATAGAAATGATTGGGAAAATGAACAAAATGAGCAACAATTGGACAAAACATCAAAACTTCAAAATCATACACACAAGCTACACTTCTTCTTCTTCTTTTTTTACAGTAGTAAGATCCACATGCCATGACAGTTTTATTTGCACTGTTGCCCATAAAGCTGGAATAATTTGTTGCCAAACACTTTGTTTTATTCCAATTCATATACTGTACATCAGTAGTCATCTTTGGAAGAGATAGATCCAAAATATTTTGAGACGATATACACTTTATCTATCAAGAATAAATCATATTGTCACAATCGTTGCATGAGAAGAGGTAAAATATTTTATTTCAACTTTACAGGAAACAGTGTATTTCACTGCATTTAAATGTAAAATATATTAAGATATATCAAAATGAACAAAATAAGTACTAAGTAAGTGAATGAAAATGAACAAAATGATCAAGAAAATGAATGAAAATGAGCAAAATGATCCACAAAATGAGCAAAAATGAGCAAAGATGAACATAGACAATTTACCAAATGGAATAAAAAAGTACACAGGAGCAAGATGAGCAACAAAATAAATAAAAAGGAACAATATATTCACTGGAATGAACCAATCAGAGAAAAGCAAGCAACAAAATAAGTTAAATGAATGTGATTTATTTGGGGGTACAAATACACATGTCTCCAATACTGAGGAGGATCGCCCATCACCACTGAAATCTGCAAGTGTGATTGGCCAGTTGTATAGCCACACATACATTACAACAGGTTTACACAGAATTGTCTCATTTGATGTTTTTAGAAGAGTGACTAAGAAAGGAGTTCATGAATGAATGGTGAAAAAAATGCTTTTTGAAATAGCTAACAGATGGTAGGAGTGATGTTTTTGACGATACAACAGGTTAATCCTACATATTTATCCGAAATGTTGAAAAGCTGTGAGTGTGAACACGAGTAACCAGGGTGAAATGATCCTTCCACTGACAGTACAATAAAGAGCCCAGGTGCTTCCCTCTGAAGGGGAATATTAGAAACAGGTGGGTTCAGCTGTTACTGGATCAAACAAACACAGTAATGCCAAAGAATTTTCACTATCTGCAAAATGGAAAGTTACTGAATTGTTTACAGTAATCATGCGCTTGCCTGTAAGTGGACATAGGTGTTTTACTGGCCAAACCCAACACAGGCACCCAAATCTCATCATGGCAAGTGGTAAAACAGCTGTTTTTTGTCTGTTGTCTTTGAATTATCCTGTTTTGCACAACACATGAGGACTTTTTGGCACTGAAAATGCAGATTGTTGCACAAATGAGTGATAAATAGGAAATGACAAATTTTGCAAGAGTTTATTGAGTCACAGGGGCCTGTAATTCACTTCCTTTACTAATGAAATGCTGCATTGGTAGCTGAATCACTGGTACACAGAACAGCTTCTCATTCACATTATCGACAGGGTTTATAATTTTCAACACCAATTAAACATATAACACAAAGTAGTGTCCGATTAAATCACTGGGATCACAACAACATTATTCCTCAGATATTTTACTTATAAAATACACACTACGTAAGGACACAATGGTCACAGCCGTAGGGTCATATTTCCTTGTGCAATGCTGCCACCTTCTGGAGGAAATGCTCAAGAGTCTAGAAGCGCTGAGAATAAATTACAGACCTTCTCACTTCTGACCTGATCCTCAGGAACGAGAAACCTGCTCATCTCTAATCAGACCAGCTTAAAGGGGAATTATTGACATTTTATGTACATTTCACAAAGAGTTTTAATGTTTTGGGAGAAAAAAAATAATTGGAGCTGTTTGGTTGCTGAATCACTGGTAGTTCATTTTAATGAACAAATTTGATCTAAATGTCCTGATGTCTTGCCCTGAGACATTGTTCTATTGTTGCCTAAGGACCTCCTTTAACAGATATTTTGCATTGAAAAGGACAAATAAATACACTTGTGCATGTTTTATACACTCAAACTCCTGTTGTGTGTGCACAAAAAAGGACTTTGTGTCACTTCAACGGGGTTCAAACGTCTAAAAGGGTCTGTTTACAGATCTTCATTTGTGTAAGGGTCCTTTGCAGATGCTTTTTGGGGTAAGGGCTTCCTGGATAGCCATTTGACAGCAAGCCCAGACCGCAAAAAGACCTGAAAAGAACAAAATGGTTTAGGTGGAATCAGTTGGCCCGGCATCTGAAACACACAGTCACAGGATCATTAGAATGGGTGTGAATTAGGAAAAAATGAGTCATATATAACAATCCCTTTTATCAGTATAGGTTTTCATAGTATTATTCTACTGTCTTTATTGTTTTTCAATTTCGTTTAATAAATTAATTTACATAATATATAAAACACATTTCAGTAAATGGATTTTCAAATTGACCAATGATCAACTCTTAAAACATGGCAGAGTTTTAATTAATTGTTGCACATATGACAGTATAAATATATGATAATGTGACATGATTTGTATGCACATATTTTGAAGAACACTATTCATACCTAAAACTAAATCAGCGTTAACAGAAAACCTGTGGATTTTACATGTTGACGTCATTGAGCTTTTTATTCCTGCTTTTGTTACTTTGACCATAGATTTTAAATTGAAACCATATGGGTCCATCTTTTTGTGAAAAACGTGTCATTTAAAATCACATTTCACATAAAATCATCCATTATTGCAAGATGATTTTGAGTGAAGTGTGATTCTGAATTTTGAAAGCATGAAAACTGATCATGTATGATCACACCCAGACAGTAAAATTCACAGTGTCACCCTTTTTATTATAATCAAAACAATGCTTAATGAACCCAACATATGGCATGGTGTGTAAATTAATCAAAAGGAACAATGTTAGTATCTACACACATTGGCATCTTCATAAAACAGAACCTGGAGAAGCTCTTCATAAAAAGTAAAATTAGCAAATGACTATTTCTCACTGAATATATTCAGTTCAGATTAGCTGTAATTGACAATTAGTTGAATACTGGTTTCTATGTGACACCTTACATACTCTTTTTATTTATGTTCACCACACTCAACACACCAAAACTCAGAGTGTGCTGTTAATTTACCACAATGTCTAACACAATAACCTGTGATTTACATATTTTGCTATTCAATACTAATAATGACATAAAAGAAGAGCTTGTTAAACTGGAGTCTCTGTTTATAAAATTATAATATCCTGAAGCACACTACAGGTCTCCTTGAGTTCCTAGAAAAGGCTGGAATGAGGTGGCATGAGTGAATTAGGAGAGGGAAGAGGAAAGTTACAAAAAGTCTATATATTTGGTATAAAATATGAAATGTTTGGTTCATTACAGTCAGAAGAAAAATCAATTGTGGTTTCTAGTGACTGAAGGTGACACACACGTTCAGTCTGAGCCACAGTACAGAATGAACCTGAGATGGTGCATGAACGTAAAATTACAGATTTTTCTACCATTCTAATAAGGCTAAATAACATTATAAATATATTTTCTCCTTCTGCTACCCAGATAGGCAACAGTCGTTATAACTGATCATAGGTACCAAACTGCAGAATTCTGATGGTTACAGGGAAAGGTTAAAATGACTTGTGTTCCGTCTATGTTTTTAGTGAGAGTTAAAAAGCTATGGGGCTGTTTTGTAAAGTGTTGTCTTATGTGAAGGTGCAGCCGGTGCGGACAGAGACCACACTGGATGAGCTGCATGTGAGCTGTCCATGGTTCTGAAAGCCTCACACCAGCCCTGCCGGTAAACGCCCTAAAATCCCCCCCACCTCCTCTCACGACACTGTGCATGTGTGTAAGTGTGTGTCTGTCTGTGCCTCTGTCTGTCTGAATATGTCCGACAATATGTGTGTGTATTTGTGTGTATGTGTGTTTGGGCAGGAAAGCAATCTTGCTGCTGCATGCAACATGCATCTCTCTCGGGGTTTTTCTTGTAGCAGGGGTTGCGCTGTCATTTCATACTGCTATACCAACGTCACCTGGCCACTAGCCTTCTTACTACACACTGAGGAAAAAGCCTAGTTCTAATGAAGTGGGAAATAAACACACTGACACCATGGGCACTTAACAAACAACTTGAACTTTCACTGTAAAGGGATGATCCACAGGCGAATTCAAAGTTTTCAAAACGACGAAATCTCCACGCATCACCGCCGTTTGACTGTGCGCGTCGGCAGGTCGCCGAGCTGCGAGCAACCATGACGCGCATAGTCTTCATCTACAATCATATTCCTCTTACGACCACAGAAATCCTCATCAGCAAGTTAAAGACACCATCTAAAACGCGAACAAAATCATGTGCGGGCAGAATAAATGAGCAATAGCTGTATTTTTAATGAGATGTGAAATGAGGGAGAAGGCAGCTCTTTACCTCTGTGCGTCTAGATGCGAGGCTTGGAATGGATCGGGATTTTGTAAAGCCCCTGGGAGAAAAAAAAAAGAAACAGAAAATGCAAATAAAACAGACCATAACCACAGTTGTCGAACAGCAGCGGCACAGACAGCACATATCATTAGGCAAGGAAAACAACAGCATACGTGCACACAAAGATCATACGAAGAACAAACAGCCAGTGCTATGGACATACAATTAAACCAAGACAATACAATGTTCTCGAAAATGTTCTTCCACAAGGCTAATCACTAGCAGGTATCATCCCACAGATGCGCTGTGGATGTGGAGAAAAAAAGCATCCATATATACACACCTCCCTTACTATCGCTGATGCTCGAAGGGTTGGGGCGATGTGATGCCACTGTAATCACTTTCACTTCTGCATTTTCATTCACCTCTATTTTCGATGCATTTTGGAGGAAATATACTTCCATTTTGTACTCGTTTCCATCCTTTCTGTAGGAAATACTGCAAAAGCCCCAAATGGAAGCCACTCAATTCCTCCAGTCTGCGATTGACCCGCATTGACGTCATTGCGTCATTAGGTCTCCCCTGGAAACACGGGGCTCCCAAAAATAGCAACACATTAATTCAGCCTGCGCTGGGGTTGGCTTGGCGGGGGTGACTATTTGTATCAATCCATAACCCCTCCGCTGATTCTAAGCAATAATACAGTCCTCTCTCCCTCCCCCCATCGCTCTCCCTCTCTCTCTCAAGGACGAGCTGATCACGACTCACGGCTATTTTTGGAAAGAGAGAGAGAGGGAGAAAGAGAGAGGTGGGTGTGATGAGAGACGCCCGCACCTCTGCTCTCCTTTCTGCTGGCTGGCTGAGAAACAGAAACAGCACCACGGGGATAAAAATAGCAAAAGAGTGGTCATCCAGCCCAGCCAGCAGTGGGGTGTGGGAGGGGAGGCAAAAGCCTAAACCCAGTTAACGGCCATCAAAGCCCCACTGGCCACCAGCCCCACCAGCCTGGCACTGTGCTCTGAGAACGCATCAAGAGGCACCCATTCACTGTACAGAGGTGCATTCCATTCCATTCCACTCACTCACTCATTCATTCATTCATTCATTCAATTACTAGAACCATTCTCTGATTTCAACACCCAGAACACAAGGCCTGAGCCTGAGTTGAAATCTGGCAGCTCTACACCAAAGCTGCATTATGTTGTACCTTGAGGAGGTAAGGGATGACACAAAACCACTTGTGTGTGCCATCAGTAGAAGATTCAGCTGTGCCTTTTGCACATAGGTGTAAATTTGTGTTTATATTGGCAATTTTTTGTGTCAGTATTGCTCGTTGTTTTATTCATTCTGTGTATTATTTTGTTCATGTTTGTTAATTTCCATGACTATTTTGTTCATTTGTTGCACATTTTTGTTCATTTTTATGTCTACAATTATTTTTGCTCTATTGCATTGTTCATGTGTATTTGTTTATTTGATTATTTTGTTGATTTGTTGTACATTTTTGTTCATTTCCGGCAATAGATTATTTGGCTCAGGTTTTTGTTAATTTTCTCAATGTTTTATTCATTTTTATTTATTTTGTTTATTATTTGGTTCAGTTGCTTGATTCTTTTTTATTTTTGTGTCTATGTTGTTAATTATTGGTGGTTATGAGATTGTTTTGCTAGCTTTTTATTCATTTTTCTTCCTTTTCCTGTCTATATTGTTAATTTGTCGATTGTCAGGATTATTTTGTTCATTTATTGCACATTTTTGTTAATTTTCCTGTCTATAATGTTAAGATTTTGGGATTATTGGGTTATTTTATTCATTTTTGGTTCATTTTTTCAATATTTTGTTCAGTTTAGGTCGTTTTTAAAATCATTCCGTACACTTTGGTTAATTTTCCTGATTATTTAAAAAATTTTTGTTCCTGTACTGTTCATTTGTGGTGATTGTTGGATTGTTTTGTATATCATATATGCATTTTCACATTTATTTTGTTCATTTTTTTTGTTCCTCTTTTGTTTATTTTCCTGTCTACATCCTTAATTTTTGTGATTGTTGGTATATTTTATATATTTGTATTCATTTTCTCAATATCTAGTACATTTTTGTCCATTTTGTTTATTATTTTGTTCATTTCATCTTTATTTTTTCTTATTTTCCTGTCTTTACTGTTCATTCTCAGTGAGTGTTATATCACTTTGCTCATTTTTAGTCATTTCATTTTTAAAAATGTGTCCCCTTTTTGTTCATTTTCTGTTTATTTATTATTAGTATGTCCATATTGTTGGTGATTGTTGGGTTATTTTGATAATATTTTCAATTTTCCAAATATTCTGTCCTTTTGTTTATTATTTTGTGCATTTTGCACATTTTATTTACTTTTATTCATTTCATTCCTTATTTTGTTCTGTTTGTGGATTCTTTTGCTGATTTTGGTTCATTGTGGTGTTTATTTTTGGTATTTTTGTTTCAATTTGTTCATTTTCCCTCATTTTCTTGACTACATTGTTGATTTGGACTTTATTGCATATTTTGTTCCTTCCGTGGATTTTCTTCTTGCATTTTTGTCCATTTTCTTGATTCTTTTATTAATTTCTGCTTATTTTTTTGATGCCCACAGTATTTGAAAAGACCAACTAAAACCCAACACCCTTCGTCCCTGTGCATTTATGTTGTAAGACATATATGCTGATGAAACTGTGTGTTTTCTTTCACATGTGCAACACTGGAATGAGTATATATACTAAATTTAGGAGTTACTTGATATTTATCAAAATTACAAACCATTCTACTAAGATCAACACAACAAAAACTACAAAACCAATATAAAATATCAAGTAAATATTATTTTTGCCTGATTGCTTTGGTATTTGACTTAATGAACAGTAGTATTTAGCACTGTCATGTCTAATCTAACAGCTATTATTATCTCCATGGTGAAAAGCTTTGTGCCCATAAGAGATAATCTTAAACTACTGATGCCATCTACTGGCTAGCTAAGAGACCTGCATACAATAGAGATTTGGTTGCATCATCCTTGAAGCAGCAAAAGGTAGAATCCTCTCTCTGTCCCATAACCTGGTGGTGCGGTTTGGTATTACATTTTGAAGATGGTGTAGTGGAGACATGATCTGCTTCCTGTTCCACCCAAAAGGACAGTTGATGAATGAAAATCATGACCATTTTTTTGCAATTCCATTTATCCCTTGTATGGTCGGATGAGTATCAGGAGCAAAAGCAGACAAGCAGATCAGCAGACAAAGTGATCAGTGATTCAGTTTGCTGTAGTAGTCTCCAGAAACAGCAGGTGGCAGGAGGGAACACTACAGTAAACCTGTTGCAGCACACCCATAAAGTGTAATGCAGCTTATGTAAGATGTTTTTTCTGATGAGCTGCCAAAGCATCAGCACTTCAAGGTGTAAATAACTCCACTTGTGAATACGCATGCTCTCTGTAGCACACATACTTATCAGTGTTACACATACCGTGGCCGTGAGCAGCCGAGAAATGCACCTGCAACATAATAGAGTCTCCTATCTGTGCCAATTGTTCTGCAGTCATTGTTAATATTTATGCTCCTGTTTAAGTGCACACAAAAAACTGGATCCCTGTTTCTCACACAATCCTCCATCTTTGTGCACATTTAAGAAACCACATTCTGAACCCACAAAACACTAATTACAACTTCCATTATTAAAACGTGATCAACATAACTCAAAATTTTCCAGCTCATCTCTCTCTAATGGTCGCCTCTTCTCATCTTTGCTCCAGGGAGTAATCATGACATCCTCAGTAGGAGAAACAGACATTTTGTGTATTACAGTGCTTATTGAAACCAAAATTGCCTCTCTCAATGATCAGTATCAGAGGCTTTCAGCGTGTTTTTAATTGCACCACTTTGCACCCATATGGTTCAAATATAACACAGTAGGGTACCTTGGGAGACATCAGTGAAATCGCCTTGGGAGAAAATAACAGCAGCAATATCTATCCCAAGCCTCAGAAATTAAGAGCAGACGCTGGCATCCATTACAGCTCCTGACGGTAAGCAGTTTAGCTCAGGCTGCTGTAAATCACTGCCACTGGAGACGTGTGCTCCGCGCTGGCTTTATGTGTGGTTTTATCTCCACATATTGCTGATTTATCAGCTGTTCCTTTTTTTGGCACGGGATAATAGTACCACCGCTTCACCTGGTGCTTTGCCTCTGCGCTAAAGAATTTATTGATTTATTCACCAGAGCGAGCTATTCTTTGCATACAGTAGGAGGCTTCTGATGTTTGTCCTGCACTGAAAGGGTGTGTGTCTCTTTAACAGCTTTATAAAGGCACTGCAGGGAGACATACTGTAGACTAGTTCATTTTCAATTAACCAGAGACTCGCATTAACTGAAGATATTAAAGGGTGGAGTAATGCTGTTGTACAAGCCAATAGTCTGTGAAGGCTGGAATTTGCTGAGCCTGCACTGTGTCAAGGAATTCAGAGATACCAACACATACACACACACACACACACACACACACACACACTAGGAAGCTTAAAACACCAGTCCCTGTTGTATGTTGAGTTAGGCGCACACTTGTCATGCAGTCAGAGATATCTATCGCAGAAGGGGCTTTCTATAGTTGCATGTTTTGTACACTATCTTGGTCCCTGCAGAATATCAGGCAGCATGGTGCAGATTCCCCAGGGAGCAGCTCTGAACCCCCTATGGCATATTTAGAAAACAACCAAGGCACCCAGTCCCTGTGAGAAGCCACACAGCCTAACATGGTGACAGAAAAAGACAGAGCTGTTGTGCCTGGATGAGGCACAAAAAACGCAGCTAGTTAACAACGGCAACCAGGGTATATTGTTCATTTTTATTGATTGTTGGATCATTTTGTCCATTTTTTGGGTTCATTTTCCCAAGATTTGGTTCATTTTTGTTCATTTTATGTATTGTTTTATTTATTGTTTTGTTCATTTTCCTGTGTATATTGTTCATTATTTTGTTTATCTTTGCATTCATATTTGTTGATTTTCTCTATTTTTTATTATGTTTGTGTCTATATTGGTTATTTTAGTGATCATTTATTTTGTTCACTATTTTTGTTCAAGCTTCCAAATGTATTGTTAATTATTGGGGATTGTGTTTATTATTTTATTCATTTTTTGTTGATTTTCTCAATTATTTTGTTCCTTTTTGTTCATTTTGTTTATCATTATGTTCACTTTTTGTAGATTTTCTCTAATACTTTCTTAATTTTTTGGTAAATTTTTTAATTACTTTGTTAATTTTTGGTCATTTTAGTGAACATATTATTTTATTTTATTCATTTTGCTGCTTATTTTGTTCACTTTGTCGATTAGTTTGGTAGTTTGGTTCCTTGTCTCTATCACTTTGTTCATTATTGGTCAGTTTCTTTAATGTTATGGTCACTGTTATCAATGTGCATGTTTATAATGTACTTTTATTCATTTTCTTGCTCATTTTGTATGTTTTGTGAATTATTTTGTTCATCTTCTTGTTCATTTTTGTACAGGCAGCAGGTGCTGATTCCCCAGGGATCAGTGTTAAACCCCCCCATGGCTCCGGAACATAGTGACTAAAGAAAACAGAGCTGGTGTGTCAGATGGAGCAAGAATAGCTCAGCTAGTAACAATGGTGACCGTGTAGCAGGTGCAGTAATGGCTGTAGAAAACAATGGGTAGTTGACAGTTTAAATGGGACATAGTGCTGAACTGTCTAAATGTGTTTTATAGCTGTGGTCAGCGATCGACTGGCCAAAACCAGCTTTAATAAAAGGATTTTTAAGGCTTGCTTAGCTTTGCATAGTGTGCATTATATATTATTCATGTGCATTTAATGTATACTTCCTTTATCTTAAATTATGCATACCATTGTTAGTGATACGTAGTAGTATTTTGTATTGTGTTTCATGCTCACCCTTTCTTATTCTTCCAAGAAGGAATCCCATTGAGCTTTATAAAGGAATGAGTCTCCCTGTGGCTCAGTAAGCCACGCAAACGGTGCACTTACAGTGGCACCTACTGAGACTCCGCTGTGGTTTTATTTCTTGTTCTTCGTGCTTTGTCCCATAAACGACAAAAAGGCCTCTGTACTGCTCAAACTGCACCCTGGAAAGCTGTGAATGTCTAAAAGAGCACTGCTTTTGGAGATTTGCAGACTTTGTGGGAGGATTTTAAATGGTCACATTACTCTACGTCAGCATTTGTGGAGGAACATATTGTTTTATGTTTTAAGCTGTTAACATCCTCTTAGACTGTGTTTTTAGCAGTGGTGACTAGAGTACACAGAAACAGTACTCAAGTAAAAGTACAGTAGTATTACTTTAAGCAAACTGCATTCAAACAGATATTTGGGACATTTTGTTCATTTCCTTGAATAATTTGATCATTTTTATTTCTGTTGCTTATTTTTTCTACATTACTGTTGTTATTTATTACTTTTACTAAATTTTTTTAATTTTATTAAGCTTTTTAGTTTTAGTTGCTTATTTTGTTCATTTTTGTTAACTTAATTGATTATTTTGGTCATTTTTTGTTAATTCTGTTGATGTTTTGCTCAAGTTTTTGATTATTTTTTCATTTCATTTATTGTTTTGTTCATTAGTGCCTGTTAGGTTTTGCATTTTATAATTGACTTGAATATTTTGTTCAATTCTTGTTAACTGGCTTGATTATTTATTTAATTTCCTGCTCATTTGAGTTGAGTTTTTGTTAATTTTTTTAGTTTATTTTGTTAACCGTGTCTGCTCATTTTGTTGCTTCATTTATTCATTTTGTTAATTTACTTAATTATTTTCTTAAGGCTTTAAATTTAACAGTTTTTTTGTTAATTTAAACCTTTTTTGCTCCTGCTCACTGAGCTGTGGCCAAAGGTAACTGAGTAGAAGTACTTTTTTTTCCATCACAAACATCACTGAGTAAGAGTAAAAATTATTCTGCAAAACAGCTACTCTCAGAAGAACATATTGTGGAAAAATCTCCTCAAGTACATGTAGAGGAGTAAATGTAAATGACTACTATCCACCGCTGGTTTTGAGACAACAATTAAGTTGCTTTGAACAGGTCAGCCCATGTCAGAGAATCCATATCAGCAGGAAGTTCCATTAATTACTTTGCAAGGGAAGTCTAAATGAGTTGATTGTAAGGGGAGTGAATTAACAGAAAAGCTATTGACTGGTGCAGAATGTCGACATCTAACTGGATCTTTCCATTAATTACTACACTGGCTGCAAAATGGCAAAACAGGAAAAAATGGTACAGTGTTCTCCTTCACCCTCCAGTTCCACCTGAATCATGTGCATTGTTTACCTGCTGAGTAGGATGGGAAACGAGGAGCGAACTGCACTTCTGAGCAATAATACAACAATATCATATATCATTTCCTGTATAAACATTCAGTGTTTTGCAAATATTGACAACGTTGCATTATGTTATCCCTTGAAGCCCCAGATTATCCAGTCATTCAAGGTCCAGAGGTGAGGGATGACACCAAAACACTTGTACATAAGATTCATGTGTGTGTTGTGTAGATTTGTGCTTTTTTGGGTTCATTTTTGTACCTATATTGTTCATTTTTTGCTCATGCTGTGTATTATTTTGTTCACATTTGTTTGTTTCCTTGACCATTTTACTCATTTGTTGTACAATTTGTTCATTTTCATGTCTATGTTGTTCATTTGTGGTGAGCGCTGGATTACTTTTGCATCAGGTGCTGAGGAACCAGAGCACCTTGATGAAAAATGGGCTACTGGAAGAGACGGAAATGGGCGAGACGTGAAAACATGACTCTGGTGGAATGCTACTACTCCAGTAATCCTAGTCAGAGGGATTATATGCAAAGAATGTTGGAGAAATTGTTACTTCGAAACCCACATTCAACACTAACAATGAAACAACTAGTAGCTCAGTGTTCCAGCATCCACAAATGGCAGCTGCTGTCACAACATGAGATTGACGAGGTGCAACACAAATGCTACAACAAGGGGGCAGAGATTGGGTACGAAGCCCTGATAAGTGCCACCACGCTGAACGAAGCAGCGACTGACCTGAAATATAAGATCAATGAATGAATACCAGGCAACCCCGACGCCAGTTACAAAGGCTAAGTAAAGCACCATCAGAAAGTTTCATAGAAGATGTGAATGCAGCATTGACATTGATTCCTACAGCAACCATCACTGAAACCAATGAGCTGATGTACACTTCAGCAGCAGTGATCCTTGAGATGCTTGACTATAAGAACAATCATGAGAGACAATACCCACCAGAAGGTTGGAGGCAAATTCAAGGCAGCACAGAGAGAAGTGAGCCAACTGACGGAGGCCCAGAAAGGTGCAATAAAAAACCAGTACCCAACAAGCACAACCAGATGCTCATACCTGAAGCTCTGGAGACTGCCAAACAAAGGCTCCAAGCCTTGGCCAGCCGCCTAAAGAGATACATGTGAGAAAATGAAGCCAGACGAATAAACCGGCAGTTCTCAACTCAACCAGCAAAAGTGTACATTCAGGGGCAGGGCAGAGCAGACCCACCAAGGCTGTAAAGCAAACAGTACTGGAAAAGCATCTGGGAGAAGCAGGCATCACACAACAGTGATGCACAGTGGCTGGCGGCTCTGAGAGAGGACCACAGCAACCTCCCTGAACAGAATCCAGTCACCATCACACTGGCAGACATTCAAGAAAGAGTCTCAGGTATGAAAATCTGGACAGCACTAGGCCCTGATATGATTCAAGCCTACTGGCTGAAGAAGCTCACTGCACTCCATGAGCGCCTGGCAGCACAAATGAACCAGCTGCTAAGAGATGGGACTCACCCTGAATGGCTAACCGAAGGGCGTACGATCCTGATCCTGAACGATCCCTCAAAGGGCACAGTCCCATCCAACTACCGGCCAATAACCTGTCTCTCCACAACATGGAAGCTCATGTCA
>JAQQAE010005042.1:0-18054 GCA_029823295.1 Pseudamia nigra | reverse complement strand
CTTCCATTTTTTTTTGAGATGTGTTGCTGACATCAAATTCAAAATAATCTAATATTTTACATGAAATGATAAAATGAATCAATGTTTCAATATCTGATATGTTTTTTTTTTCTGTTGGGAATTAAACATGGGTTTATGAAATTTGCAAATCATTGCATTCTGTTCTTATTTACATTTTATCTACATCCCACGTTTTTTTGCAATTGGGGTTGTAGAAGGGTGTGATCTTAGGTCTCTCACATAGCACTGCATTAAAAGCAGAGTGAATTATGCATTGAACACTTCCAAAAAAACATTGTTAATGAACAAACGGGGTTATATGTGAAAAACATGAATGCTGTAATGTAGAGTCTGATCATAGATATGACATGACTCAGTATAGGTGGTTTTGATTACAAAACTACTGTTAGCAGTAGTAAAAGGGGCATTACAAGAGAAAATATCAGTTCACTTAAATGGGAGAAGATTTAATGAATAACCTAAAACATCAAAATGATAAAAGCCATTCATTTTCCAGTTCCATGTAGCCAGTAAATCTGGATGCCAGTGTCAATGCAAACTGCACCACACAAATTGCACCCTGATATCAATTTGAATGATTGTACAATAATTGCTCAGAATTGGGCGACACGATCAATGTGTAATACCACAGTCCATTTACAGCATTTACAAGTACAACATGGTCACATATGTATTAACTGCTTTTTTATTTGCAGCTGCACCTCTGCAGAGGGTGTCAAATGGATTTATGCCCAAATTAAGTGGTGTTTTTGACAAGAGCCTGGGGCAAAACATGTTTAAGATGAAAAGCCATCATTTTTTATGCCTTTCTAGTTGACACACCAGAGTTGTTATAATTATCTGAAGAAGTCTAGCAGGATAACGTGAATGTATGCTATCATACTACATGATGTTTTCAGATAATGGTTTAGAGAACATGTCAAAGGGTTTTTACTGTGCCCCACATCTCAGATATATACAATGTTATATTTCCTATCTTGACGATAATGAAAAAGTTGCTAGCAGTGTATGAATACTGTACCAGACTTCTGACAGTACTGTTAAGATCCAATGTACAAGATATAAGGGCACTTAGAATCAAATCACAAAAATATTATAATATTCATATGTTTAATTGATGTAAAATCACATTAAAATAAATATCACTGTATTTCTTGTTATCTTGAATGAGCAGTTTACTACAGAGGGAGCAGGTTATCTTTCACAGAGCTGTGTTTCTAAAGACAAAACAAACCTTTGATTCACACCTACCATGGCTCTGTTTAAATGAGGTGAATGAATGTAAAACACTTCTGGAGACTGAACAGGAATTCAACCAAGTTTTTAAGGGTGATATACTGGTAGATTGCATCTGGATTATTGTGTTATTGACAGATTAATCAGTTACATCAATGGGTTTGGTCAGCTCTCATCCTTATGTGTCACAACAGGTAGGGGCCATTTATAGCAGCTTATTATCTTATCATGAAAATGTATCTGTTGTTTCTTTTTTCAAAACTAAAATTTAAAAGTAGCCAACCTCATTAAATATTTTATAAATCTCTACTGCAACAGCTATGAAATCTGCTGTGCAAAACCCCAAGACCAAGCATCATAAACATTAAGTAAACACTGGTTGATGTAGATCATTGACACCAGTGGCCTTCCCACCTTAAAGGTCCCATATCATCACATTTAAATTCATATCTGTATTACTTATTCATATATGTATGTGTAGACTTCTGTGTGATGAATGTGTTGATTATTTGTCTCTCCTTGTAACTATGTTACTCTGCCACATTTGCTATAATTTCACTGTGATTAGTTGTACCCACCCACTTTTCATCAGAAAACACAGGTTGACAAGGCGACGTGGAATCAGATTTTGACATAAGACTACAGTAAACTCAGAATATTAATAATAATGCACTTTTCAATGACAGCTTTCTGTTAGAACTATTGGCAGGTGGCTCTTCGAGGTGGAGCTTGAATATGTTTGGTCGATTTAAAAGTTAAACTAAATAAATAAAAAATAATTCTAATCAGGGATTTTATAAGTTCATGGGTTAATACATTTTAACTTGACTATGACTGGTTCTAATATTTGATCTCACAAGTTACACAAGTTGAAAACAGCCTTGTGTGGATTTGTCAGGACTGACAGTACTGAGCAAGATCATATTTTTACAGCTTTTGTTTTACATCATAGATTTTTATGAGCCTCAAAACCCAATAAAGATGTGTTTTCGCAGTTTAGGACCTTTAATGAAGATGTTCAGTCTCTGTGATCAAATTTGTGTAAATAAATTGATGTTAATGCCCCTGATCAGATTTGTTCAATTTGCCCGTCCTTCAGTCACGCTGTGCCGAACCATCTTCACTTTACAGTGGTTCAAACTGAAGCTGGTATATCACTCTGTCACAATAATTTTGCCTCATAAAATGTCTTCCCTCAGTTGGCTAATTTGTTTATTGGCGTCAGTATAAAATAACATTTTAAAACACTAAAAAGACAACCCATAGTTTGCAGAACAGCTCTTTTAGTGCACTGAAACTGATGTTGGTTTTCAGGCAGATGTTTCTCAGTTGATAAAAATAGTACATACACTTTCAGAACCTCTGTAGGTGTCTGTGAATTAAAATAAATGTGCACACATACTGTTTGTACACACATTGTATAGATCAGTGCACCTGCACTGCAAGATAAGTAGAGTCTTCAGGCGTTATGAAGTGTACAGCAGACCATGAAGAGCCGAGGTAAACAGGAGGTGCTGTAATGCTCATGAATGTTACCAGTTACATCAGCACTTTGGATCTGAAAGGTATTTGTGTACATTATGTCTTTTATGTGAGTGTGTGTCATTATGTCGTTAGTTCCCACCAGCCCTCACAATTTACAACGATGTGAAAACATATTTGCCCTCTTGTCACACTGAAATATCTTAGATGAGCAAATACATTTTAATATTAGACTAAGATAACCTGAGTAAATACAAAATGCAGATTCCATTTATTAAAGTAAAAAGACTATCCAAACCTTCCTGGCTTTATGTGGAAAAATATTTCCCCCTAAATCTAACTGATCATGTCTAACTTGGTGGCAGCAACAACAATCAAGCTTTTGCAATAACCGGCATTGAGTCTTTGACTTTGCTGTGGAGGAATTTTGTCCTACTCTTCTTTGCAGATTGTCTTAACTCAGTCACACTGGAAGGTTTTTGCATGAATGACCTGTTTAAGGTCATGCCGCAGCATCTCAATCAAATTTAAGTCCAGACTTTGACTCTGTCAGTTGAAAACCTTCTTTTACGTTTTCATAGGTTGTTCAGAGGTGGCGTGTTTCAGATCACTGTCGTGCTGTATAATCCAAGTACGCTGATGTCCAGACATTCTCCTTCAGGATTTTCTGACGGAGCAGAATTCATAGTTCTATCAGTTATGGCAAGTCATCCAGGTCCTGAAGCAGCAAAACAGCACCGGACCATCATATTGTTACTGGTCAGCAATGGTTTTCACCTTGATGCCACTTCTGCTCAGTCTCTTTCTTATTGTTGAATCATGAACACTAGCCTTAGCTGAGGCAGGTGTGGCTAGTAAAAATGACCTCAGCTTTCCAAAAAAAAGGTTAATCACAGTTAATTTGCAATTTAACAAGGAGGGGGCAAATACAGGTCCAGGTAGGTTTGGCTTGTGTTTCCTCCTCAATAAACGACATTACAATTTAAAAATGGCATTTTGTATTTACTCAGGTTATCTAAAGTGTGACAAATATGAAAAAAATAAGAAATCAGGAAGGGGTCAAATACTTTTTCCTGGCACTGTATGTGAAGTCCAGTAGTTCTGGGAGGAAAAGAGTTTTTAAAGTGATATTTGTTCCATGTGAGTCATTTTATTCAGTCATAAGAGAATGACTGCACTCAAAAATACATTCCCTGAAACCTGCTGTGGCTAAGTGTGTGAAACACAATACTGCTATTGATTTGTGGGTGATGTAGCCTATGTGTGACCTCTACGCAGACCATAATACAGGCTTTATCGACATGCACATGATAATGAGTGCATATATTTTTTTAGACCAGTTAGGCATCAAATCCAGAGAAAATATTTTCAGAAGTACTGGAATTAAGCTGTGTATATTTTTAGTGCATAACCATTGTGCCATGAGTTTCACTGGCTTCTTCTTCAACGTTGATTAGTGGCTGCATAAATTACCATCTGGTACCATTTGGATCAATATTAATGCCAATGCTTGTAACTACTCCTGCACTGATAAGATTGGAATCAATAAAACAATTGAACAGTCTTGACCACACACTGCATATTTATGGAAATTAAAGGAAAGACACAAATGAAATTACCTGTGGTATGTATGCATATAGCTACACATTAAAATGCTTTTAATTTTATTTTTATTTCTGCTGAAAACACTGATTTAGTCTCAAATTATAAAACATTAACACTAATAACATGTGCTCATCATATATTTCCATGGTATACCATGCTTCGGACTTTAATCCCAATGGAGGGAACTAAGCTCCGTTCGCGGAGTTGGTTACTCCCGTAGCTGTTTTAAGTCAAAAGCAGGTCTTTGTAAACTTCTACAGACCTGTTATGTGATGGTCATGAGATCCTGAAAGCAGCTCTCCATTCATCTCCTTCTTCTACATTTGCCCACATTGTTTTGATCTGCTTCTTCTTCTCAAGCTCCTTTAACATCAGAACCCAGTTACTGGGGATTGTTTCATTACCTGAGAGCTAAACATTTACTCCCCACTGAAAAAAATGAACTAGTAAACCTTATTTGATTTACAAGTCCGGACGTAAAGCTTGCTGGGCTGAAGGTAATGCTGTCTTTAACCCAGCTGAACCATGATTTGAAGCCATAAAACACAGCACAGGCATCTTTATGGTTAGACTTGGATTTCTTTGTGTCTGAAGGAGATGTATGTCAAGTCCCTCAGCTTTTAAGGGATGGGAAACTTGGTTATATCTAAATAAATTTGAGTGTGGATGTGAAGTAAATTATCACACACTAAATATAAGTTACCTTTTGATGCTAACCTCATGCATGCACCATATGAAAAAAATATCGATGTTTTAAAAAAATGATACTATAGTTCAAGTCCAATTTACTCATGACCTCTTCACACATCTGGACATTACCCTTCAGAAGGAGGGATTGTTTTTGTTCAACTATTAAAAACAGCAAAACAAATACAGTGTTTAGGCAACAGAGAAAATATGAAAAAGAATGGCAACACATTATTTGAAGGGTACAATTCGTATTCTTCAGTATTGCTGACCTAATCCATGACTTATAATGATTTAATGTATGAATTGCTTGATTTATCATGAATTCATGATGCTCACCTGGTATTTCGCTGTGGCGACCCCTGAGGGGAGCAGCCGAAAGGAGAAGAAGAAGAAGACCATGAACTAATGATGAATTCACTGTGGTTATGTGAATACTTTACACTCATCATTAACTAAGGGACATGAATTCATACATGAATGAAATGTTCATTCAGATAGATGCATTTAAAATTCTGATATTTTAAAAACCTATGATGACTTTTTAAATTTAAATTTGATCATCAGCCTCAAACATTTACGTTGCTGCATGACCCAGTAGTCAGAGCACACACCACAGCTGACTAAAAACTTTGCAGTGACTTTGTTTAGGACACATGTCATTGAGGTGAAATTGCTTTGACGCTTCAGTAATAAACTCTTCATGCATCATACTGACGCATTCAGTTTATGGGTAAGCCTGCAGTGCGTGCTCTGACTACTGGTTCATGCAGCAGTAGACATGTTTGATTCTGATGACCAGTTTGAATTTTAAAAAAGCTTCAAAGATTTTTAAAATATTAGAATATGAAGAATGTAACAGAGAGACTGATCAAATCTATCCATTTTCATCCATGTGTGAAATAACTATGAATTCATATCCCTTAACTAATGTGTGAGTGTGAAGTAATGCCACACTGAATTCATCATTACTTCTTCATTATTTGTTCTTCATTATTAATCATGCATTAAATCATTATAGGTCATGAATCTGTTCAGCATTACTTAAGTATATGAACTGTACCCCACAAGTAAAGTGTTACCAAAAATCAATATGCTATTAACCAGAGTGTTTAAACGAATGCGAAAACATTCAGTATGTCCACTGTCAGTGGTAAAAACACTGATGTCATTTTCACTTTCTTCTAGAATATTTTCAGTTACTACAGTATATGCAAATTTAACTCATACATTGTGTTTGGACAATCTGGCATTGGACAGAGAACCTTAATGGCATTTTTTGGGGCTGATTTTTTGTTTTTTGGTAGAGCAAACATTAAAATTGACGTGATGACATGCACTAACACCAGCATGTGGGCATTGGCTAATTTCGCAAATGCATTTTATTAAATCACATAATTCACTCTGCACTTTAACATGTTAACCAACATCCTGCTACAGTACTTTTTTCTGGTCTGAGATCAACAATGATTATTTTCCATAACATAACATATTCCAGTTATTATGCACTTTGATGTCCCTCTGCAACTACAGTACTGTTATTGTTGTATTGTATTGTCTTTAAAAGGCTGACATTGGCCTGCCAAAGGACTGAAGATGGAAATTAGCCCTGGCTATAATTTTGCATATTTACATATACATGTCCACTAATATGCATTGTCCCGTTCATAAATAAATAAATAAACTTTAAAAAAAAAACCAAAGAAAGTTTTTTTTCCAAATATCAAATGTTCTTTAAGGTGCTAATGACATGTCAAAAGCCATGCCCATCATTTGATTCCTATTAGCTGCAGAATGTGACAGAAACATTCAGTGAAGACATTTTGGTGAGCTTGAACTCAAGACTGCCTTGATTAGATTCTTGGTGGTGCATCTGACTGAACTTCTGCTTACTGAGGCACACATTTAATGCAAGGCCATTACTGGCCTTTTGAAATGAAGTGTCAACATCAAGAACTTGTTGGAATTTAAGGTTAGTAAGTAACCAGTGCTACAGTATTAAAATTGATCTGCTGCTATTGCCTCAAAGTGGTTTGAAGAAATGAATTAAAGACCCCAAAACTGAGTTAACGTTCCACAAATGTGAAAGGACTGCTATTAAATAGTTATGACAAAAAGTGGGGACTTCAAACTAACTTCCAGTGAATTATTCCCAAACTTATCCTCAGGATGTAAAGGGATTGTGTGACCTATTTTATTGAGGGGGGAGGGGTTATATTTACTTTTATTTTTTCAGTTATCCCTTTAATACATTGAGACCCAAACACATACTGTATCAAACCAACTTACTATCACAGTTGGGCAAAATTATAATAATTACAGAAAAGCTGTAGCTCACTTATTATACCTAGCCTTTTTACATAATTTAATTTTTTTTTTTTTTTCATTTTTTGGTCAAATGATTGATTATTGTGATAATTTTCTAAATGATTTTGTTCAATATTTTTGCCCATTTTACTTATCACTCATTTGTTTATGTTAGTTTTTATTTATAATCTTTTCAATCATTTTTGGCCACATTCTTTATTTAATTAATTTTGTTATGCAAGTCATTTTAACCTGTTGGTTCATGTTCAGTATTCTTGTTTGGCCATACATTTGTTTAACATGTTGTGCATTTTCCCCCATCTTATTGAATATTTGTTTACTGGCTTATTTTTGTAGACAATTTGATTAACTGTTGGTGACTTTTGCAATTACTTCATTCATTTTTGAATATTGTGTTCACTTTTTGGGCAAATAATTTATTATTGTGTTTATTTTCTCGATTGTTTTTTCAACTTTTTTGCTCATTTCACTGATTATTTTGTTGCTTTTGTTAATTTTATCCAGAATTGTGATCATTTTTTGTCATTACTTCACTCATCTTATTGTTTTTTTTTAACATTTAGAGTATATAGTTGACTATTATACCAGTCTATAATGAGGGTTTCAAAGTTTGCATCTGGAGAACATAACAAACTGGGTGTTAAGGTGAAAAACGAGGAAGCCCCCACAGTGAGTGAAGTGAAGCTGTAGAGCGGAGAGAGTGACAGGAAAAACGGGGGCGTGGCTAACCCGCGGGGCGTGGCTAACCCACGGGGGCGTGGCTAACAAAGCGCATCAGGTGTTCGAGTTACGCTATATAACACTGAAAACTGACAGGAAACAAGCAAGAAATCACTGGAGAGACCGCGGAAACTGCCCAAAAGTAAGTCTGACCTTTTTCTCCTTCCTACCATTCAAGACAAATGAAACCAAGCCCGTTCTGTTCCAGGTGAAAGGCGCCACGCTGTCGGTGTTGTTGCTCACGTCTCGGTGTTTCCCGTCAGATGGTGAAGCCGTTCAGGTCGTGGCTGCTGCCCGCCGCCGTCCTCCTCTGTGCGCTGCTGTGTTGGAGCAGCTTTGCGGACGCGTATCCTCCCAAACCGCAGCAACCTGGAAGAAACGGCACCAAAGAGGACTGGGAC
Source organism: Pseudamia nigra (assembly GCA_029823295.1). NCBI lineage: Eukaryota > Metazoa > Chordata > Actinopteri > Kurtiformes > Apogonidae > Pseudamia > Pseudamia nigra. The sequence goes on along the minus strand of JAQQAE010005042.1, from coordinate 9,574 downwards.
AAATACAAGGCAGAGCTCACCCGATATGTGAACCTCATCACCAGGCAGAGGTCAGCACTTTTACATCTGGATGCTTTTATTCTAGGGATAAAGTTGTATTTTGTCGAATGTAGAAATGCAAGATATTTTAACTGCACACCTGGATCAAACATCAGCAACATATAGAATAGAATCAATTTATCATCCAGCATCCCCAGTGCTGGAATGTGTTTGCAGTATACATGTTATATTTAATGATTCAGTGTAAAGCTTATTTTAAAAATGTGGCAACGAGTGGCATCCAATATTTTCTAATTGTAAAACGATGAATATGCCTTTTAAATTAGAATCAAATACAGCTCCTCTCACACGGTTGCATTTTTTTTTTTCAAAATTTCACCCAGATCCGTTCAAATTCATTAAGTTCTTGTATGTTTCTATCTGTACTAAATCCTTATTTCAAATGTAGTCACATTTGCTTTTGTCATTTTAGTTTTTATTCACTTTTTCTAGAAATAAAATCTAACCTTATTAAAGTGTCATTAAAATTAGACATTGAACTTATGAATTTTATGAGAAAAAGGAAAATGATAATGCCAAATAGTAACTTTTTTCATTTTATTTTTAATGCACCCCAATTAGAGTGTCATAGTTTAATGATATTATGTAAAGTTCCTTTTTCATGTCTTGAAAATGGAATAAAATTAATTAAAACCACTAAAATAAATATGTCTAAATTTATTAGTAGACTTAGTAAAAATAGAAATATCCAAGGACTTAATGGATGTGAATGAATCTGGAAAAAACACTGAGAAAACCTAGCAGTGTGAGAAGATCTGCATTTGACTCTAATTTAAAAATACGCTTTGATCCTTTTAGGACAGTTCGAGTAGATACGTTACATTAAATATTCAACAATTACTCTAAAATAAGTAAAATAAAGTCAACCCACTATTACTGTACATCATTATTATTCTTCTACTGAAATTGGTTAAAATATAATTGTTAAATATCTAAATCAACTCAGAAATTTGTTAACACTACATTTTTCAACAAATGAACAAAGTAAATGTTAATTAATCATTATTTCAAATGGTTTCATTAACTGCTTCTTCTAAGTGTCACTTTGTTTTATTACAGTACAACAAATAGAGCAAGACACATTCATCAAAATACATACACAAGGAATTGTTAATGATAGAAATAATAATAATAATAATAATAATAATAATAATAATAATAATAATAATAATAATAAAGCTTTACCACCTCACAGGAGGAGGTAGGGGTCTAGTTTGAAAACAGTTCATTTTTAAATGATGCATAAAGTGTGAAAATGGTTCTGACAATTCAGATTCAAATGTACTTTATTCATGTATTATTTGGTTACAGCAGCATAAGTGCACATAGTATAACAGCAGAACATTAAAATAGTGTTTAAACAGCTAAATACAATAATATACAACCAGTAACAATAAGTGAACAAAGACTCACTGCGTGTGCAGCTTGTATATGTACAATATACAAGTAATAATGGCCGAAAAAAGATTTTGTGCAGAGTTTTGCAGAATAAGTAACTGTACACGTGCATGTTGGAGGCCTAACCCTACTGCATAGTGAAACGGACAATTAAACACATTGTAATCATAAGTAAACTGTCCAAATGTACAAAGTTTCACAGTAACTTATAAATGCAATGTACAATACCAGCCAAAAGTCTGGACACACCTTGTCCTTAAGTGTTTTTTTTAATTATTTTATTTTCATTTATTAAAGTAATGATGGATTATCTTTATTTAACAGGGTGTTTCTTGTCATAATATGGATTTGTACAGTCGTTGTAGTAGCACTAATAGAGATATTTACTCTGTACCCACCCTTCCTCTGCACATGACAACTAATGGTCTAAAGCACAAATTAACTGTTGACAAAGCAGCCCCTGTGAACTGAAAACTAGAGCAGTCACTTTGAATTTAATGAGAGAATTCCATGAGTGTGCAAAGCTGTCATCAAAGCTAAATGTGGACAATCTAAAATAAGAAACGTGCCTCTGATTGTTTTGTTTTGGTTCTCCAGATTGATTAATCTTCACTTCTGAACGCGAGCGTTGCTCTGTTGTTTGTCTTTACTTGCAGTAGTTGTAGTTGAATTTGTACTGTAGTTGTAGTAGCACTAATAGAGCCATTAACTCTGAACCCACCCTTCCTCTACACAGAAATTATATAAATTATCTGTTGACACGCCTGGACTGAAAATCCTTTTTGTGATTACCATGTGAATCTGATGAGCGAATACCATGAGTGTGCAAAGTCGTCATCAAAGCAAATGTGGCTAATTTGGACAATCTAAAATTTAAAAAAAAACATGCTCTGGATGTTTAACACTTTTTCACTTATTACATAAACGCATACATGTAATGTACAGTGTTAAAAATAATATAAATCAAGAAAAAACATTGAAGGAGAAGGTGTGTCCACACTTTTAACTGGTAGTGTAGATGACATTCTACCAACAGCATAGGTTTAAAGTGCAAAGTAGGCATGAGGTTTGTGTACAATTGTATATAAATAGTGTGCACATGGAGGATGTATATTTAATAATGCATGGGCTTTGTGCTGCTGTTGCTCATCTGAAATGAGACACGTGAGCTGCTCTGAAAGCCTCCACAGCAGAGATTTATCACTCAATAACACCAGGCTGTCTTATGTAGCCTGTAACGAAGCTCATCCATCTGAAACAACATCAGCTGATAGGTTTTCATTTTCAAAAACCTCTAACAGTATTGATAAATGCTGCCAAAAGCCGAGTTGCTCGATTTCATGATCCAGTCTAAAATCCTCTTCGTGGTTCATTTGAACGATCTCTTCATCCCGTGGTGGAGTCGGGAAGGTGTAGTTCACCTCCCAGGATGAGAGCGGGATTAACTCTGGCTCAAGGATGAGTTGGCAGTGGTGAAAAACTCTTCCTGACTGTCTGGGTGTGATGTTGCTTTTGACTGTAAGACCTGTGTGTCATTGAGTTTGATTTTTTGAAGTTTTCAGATCCAGTCAGAAGTTCAGATTACGGGCAGTAGTCGGTAATAAGACACAGGAGAGGAATCTGTTTTTATAGGATGAGAGGATAAATATAAATGTGATTGAATTGAACTATATTGTACTCAGGATTTGCTGATTATTTTGTTTTGTTGAATTTTGTTCAGTGTTGTTGGTTATTTTGATTATTTCTGTTATCCTGCTTGATTATTTTGTTAATTTTCACTCATTTTGTAGCTTGTTTTGCTCAGTTCTGAATTTTGTTGGTTATATTGTTTGATTTGTTAATTTGCCAGATTATGTTGTTTGTTTTTGCTAATTGTGTTGCTTGTTTTTTCATTGTTTGAATCATTTTTGTTCATTTTTGTTCTTGCTAGCATGTTTTTCTAGGTTTTTTAAGATTATTTGATTATTTTTACTGATTTTGTGGCTCATGCTGCTCCTTTCTGCTGTTTTAGGTTGGCAAAGTAGCAATTCATAAAATGACTGTTCTTCCCTGATATTTGCAGTACGACACAGTTTAATTTACTCAATGAGGTGTGGCCAAATGTAACTGAGTACAAGTATACTTTATTCATCCCAAATGATTGGCAAAAATGACTTGAAAGCTTTTATTTAAGGCTGGTTTATTTCTATTTTGTTCTTGTTTTAATTTTCTTTATTTGTGATCATTTTGCCTGTTTGGTCTTTTACCCATACCGTATATTTTTGTATATTTTTTCTCATTTTTTGTTAATTTTGCTTATTATTTCGTTATTTTATTGTTAATTTTCTTGGTTCGGGAGTTCATTTTCAGCCAAAACAATAAGGAAACAGAGCCAAACTGACTTACGACATTGACTTTTGCCTGACATCTAATGTTCTCTGAAATGAAACATGATTAACTCAAATCACTGTGCCACAGTTTAAATCTCTTCACTAAACGGGCAAATGTGTTGTTACTTCTCTTTGTCTTTGTACGAAAGATTTGCAACGGCAACATTAAAGGGTAGAAGGATGAGACAGAAAAAAATTCTAATGTTTGAAGAAGATATCTATAATATTGCAAAAGCAAAGTTGCAATGTTATTTGTTAAACACTCTAAGCCAGCAAAAAAAGAAATAAGGAAATCATGTATAATGCATATGCATCAAATTACACAGTAAGAGTATTAAATATTTGATTAAATACAAACAGGACTGATGCTAGTGGGTGACTGTGTATTATCAACATCTCTGAAAATATTATGAGTAAAGCAGTTTGTTGAGCCAAGTTAAGATTTTTCAAACTACGCTGAAGACAAATTGCTTTGACATTGAGAGGTTATTGTAAATGAAAAAGCTCCCAATGTCTCCTCTACTTTATAACCCTGGTTTCGATCATTTGTATAATGCTCTGAAACTTCACAATAAGTAAGATTAGATGATTCAAATAAGTTCCCCCATCATTTGTAGGGACCATTCCTTTTCTGTGGAGTTCCAGATGTCAAAAACAGTCATTTTTTTCTCATTCCCATAAGTTATTTTGTGCAAACAGCTTATTGTCTGGCTTAAGTGGGATATTAGGGAACAAGATAATATCCCGTGCAAATTAGACATTATCTTGTCAGGAAAAGGTTATTTACCTGCATTTTAATGCTGTCTACATTCAAGAGCTACAAGAATTTCATTGCATGACATTCCAAGATGAAAATGAAGTGTATTACTTGAGTTGTCTCCATTGTATGGTGGCTGTGTGCAGTTTAAGCTCTGGTTTACCTTAAAACAGGGGTGTCCAATCCCTGCCACAAAGGGCCAGCCGCTCACTAAAAAAGGTGTTTTCACTGAAGAGCAATCAGTGGGAAGGAATTCAGTGAAATCATCAGCTGAATAGACTGGTTGGAAAGAAAAAGTCTCAGCCCTCCACAGCAATGATTGAACACTCCTGCCTCTGAAAAATGAATTAATAGATACTTATTTCCTAAGGTACCTTGTTCGCATGAGATAAATTTTTCATTCCCACAAGATAAATATCTCGTTCGCACCAGGTAATAACTTGTTTGCACAAGATAATGACTTGTGTGAATTATTTGCACTATTGCCTCTTTTTACTTCTAATTCTTCTTTCTACAGGTTTACAATGTCAAGGTTAATTGTGTTTTTCTTTTTCATAGATGCATGTTTAGATTATCTTCACTTGCTCTTTTTACACTCAATTATGTTGAGTGAACACAGTTTCGCTTTTTTGAAGTGCACTAGTGCTCTTAAAATTACAATAAAAAAGAATATAATGCTGAAACTGAGCAATGTCACTGTGTTTTTAAAAAAATGATATGCCTGTTTTGAAATTGGTGCCAGCAACATGTCAAAAAAGTTGTGTCATTGGCAAAAAATACATGAAAATGTGTGAAATACTTAAAAAAAAACACTCTTGTTGAGCAACTGAAATTGTACGTCAAGCAGACCTAGGAAACATTTTGGTTTTCATATTACAGCAATGACTCTGCTCCATATTAAAGTGCTTGTTAAAGAAGAGCTGAGTGGGAAACATAGTCCTGACTAAACTTCTTTGAAATGCATTGTTGGCATCACTTTCAGAATGAGCAGGGACTTTTCAAAAAGCATTTGATCAGGTTTGATATTTTTACATGTTGTGTGCCATTTTCAATTTAATATGGTGTTCCAAATCATAACATTCTGATTTATTTACATTTTACACAGTGGCTCAAGTTTTTTGGAAACTGTGGAGTACTTTTTTCTTTCATAATTTTCCAAAATCCATAAAAATCAGCAATACGGCAGCTGTGATATAGTGTGTATTGTTACAACAAGTTTATTCTGTTTCAGTAGAAGACAGAAAACAGCTTTCATTGGAGTATATTGTGATTGCTGCTGATCGTCCTGCTCTGTAATTAACTCGGTTGGATTTGTCGTTATTTGTCACACGGTGCAGCCCCTCTCATTTCAGACAAAAACAAGTTCACACTTCACTGACTGAGAACCGATTTGTAGAAAAAAAGACCTGAAAGAGAAAACAGCCGAAGCTGGAGCATGTGTGTGACTTGCCCATGAATCTGAAATTTGTATTTTTGATTATTTTTTCCCTATAAATCCTCATGCGTCTTCTCTTGGACTTCATGCATAGATAACTATTCAACACAGCATATACAGTCAACTTGCCTGTGTGTGTGATTTTCCTCCAGGTATGGAAAGAGGTCGACTGTCGAGCAGGCACTGGAGCGGCTGCTGATCGGGGCCGATGCAAGTCAAGCCTCCGACCCACGGTGAGATTAACGGATTAACAGTTTGGAAGCTGCTGATAATGGCAAGTTTAGACAAAAGCTAACTCAACATACTAAATACTTACATACTGTTTAGTGCAGACTCAGTGCGTATTGAAGTTAAAACTCAATAGAATGCAGGTTCTGCACAGGGGAGGATTTTTAATGGCCTAGTTAAGTGCTCATTATCTCTATAAAATTTGCAGCTTGATCAAGACAAAAATTAACATAAAACAATGGTTGCATTTTCATAAAGTACATGTTTTCAGTGTGTTTGAAATTCATATTAAGTGCTTACATGGACAACGATGTGATGTGATTACCTGGTCCAAATGTGCAGCCAGAGGGGAACCTTTTAGACACGCATAAAGTGATTTCAGCCATCGTTCACTGGCCTTTCATGATTAAATATAATCAACGTGGACCTGCAACATGTGCTATTTGTTTTTTTTTTAAATACTATTTTTAAAAATCATTTTCAAATGAAATACCCACATCAATAACCACACTCATCACACGCACACACAGACAGTGTTGTTTTTTTTTAATATGACTATTTCAGCCATACAAGTGTTTCTGCAACTACCTCAAACAAAAATGTATCCATCAGCGAGAAATACTGTTTTTTATGAGCACCAGTCATGTTTCCATCCATCCCAAATGATCAAATTAAATATTTACACCGTTAATAATTTGCTGTTGATCTGATTATCACAGGATTTTACGGGCCTTCTCATTATGTTATGATTGAGGTGGTTACATTAGTCATTTTTAAAATAAATGGGCTGTTATTTTGATTAAAGGATGAATATCAGCACCCATTTACTGTTCAATCATAAGACTTTGAATTCAATAATTAATGCTTGTGATGCCTACAATAACTCTGTTACACATTTTGTACAATCTCACATTTGTCTCCATCTGACTCACTCTACTAATGATTGTTGCTTTTCTTGAGCTCCATCTCAATTCACTGCTCTAGTGAGTATTGATTAGCACTTCATGCCACTGTAAGTTTACAGAGTTTATTGGTCATTTCAACATCGGAGAAGGCAATCTGTCAGATCAGCAAAGCATGTGATGATGACACTTTATGTAACTGCTTATTAATCACTGTTGCTCTTTTTTGTCTTTTGCAGCTATGATTATATCGAAGAATGGAACACGTATCAGTTTCCTCCAGACAACTGAAACAACTTGCACTGGACTCTGTGATTCCTTGTTTTTAGCTGATTAATTATTGTGCATGCTCATTCCTTTTCTGTCTCTATGTCATTTTACCTTTGTGTAACTAATTTATATTAAAACTAGACTGTTTGTTCTTCTAACTTTTCTTCATTTTGATGTCCAGTTGGTTTTAAGCTTCAGCTGCTTTGGCCACATCAGATTTCACCAGCAGCTATTTGTATTTTTTATTCTTCAGCTCCATTTTGGTGTGCTGACATAGTATTATCACTTACTTTGTAAACTGTACTTCAGTCCCATGTTAAAAAGTGACATAGAATGGTGAAAATATAATTAATATTATCACAATTTGTCCAAAATTATGGATTTTTAAGCGTCCTTTGTGGAGGGTTTTACGATAAATTAGACCCTGGAATAAAAATATTTTAAAGACATACATGTTTTAGTGTTTATTTAAAGGTCCAGTGGTGGGCAGAGTACACAGAAACAGTACTCAAGTAAAAGTATTGACTATTCATATTTGATCTTTTACGTCCCTGTTTAGGTCTTCTTTAAATTTCATTTACTAATTTGTAAATTTTTATAATTTCATAGTTTTTGTCTCATTAAGCTGTGGCCCAATGAGTAGAAATAGATGTTTTTTTCATGCCAAATGTGTTCCATGAAACAGAGGTACATTTATTTGAGAAAACTACTCCAGTACACGTAAAGGAGTAAATGTACTGTACTTCAGAACTACTCACCTCTGTCTGTATCTTAACACTTAAATTTACATCCACACCACTTGCATGTGTCCAGTGAGGATAAGTATTATTATTAGTATTGACAAAATAAAGAGAGTTGATTTTTTAGGCTTGCTCTTAGAGGTTCTGTTAGGTTTGCTCTCTGTATGGTCTTGAGGCTTCAGTCTCAAATTGTGAATTGTCTAGACATAATGTTGGGTTAGGATTGGCACTGTACAAATGCAACTGAATTGAATTTGATTTTTCCATGGTTTTCAAGGCCCTCTTTGAAACTCTGCAGGGATCACAGACTAATCTACTTTACATGTACGGTACAGTTTTCTGAAAATATAAAATAAAGATAGGAATAGCGTGAATGTTACTAGATGCTTTACATTTTAGATTTAGAATTCTACTAGTTCTTGGGGCCACGACTAATGCATTTTAGCTTGACTATGATGCTTTCTGCCTTTTGATGAATTATAAAAAATTGCTTGTTTTTCCTATTGTCCATCTTCTTGTGTGGATTTGTCAGAACTGATAGTAATGAGCAAATTCATATTTAACATTTATTTTACACCAGAGTCCATATAAACATCAAACCCAACATTGATGAATTTTCATAGCATGCAGCCTTTGCAGATTATCGTATATATTTAAAGAGTAAAATATGTAAATGTTGAAATATGTGGATTAATTTAAGGTAAAACAAGGGGATAGATTTTGAGCAAAAAATGAGTAAAAATTAACAAAATAATGAATAAAATTAGTAATAATGAACAAAATGATCAATAAAATGAGTTAAAAATGATAAAATAAGAAAGAAAATTTAAAAATGAACAAAAAACAAAAACATTAGTTAAAAAACCCCAAAAGATACAAAAATGAAGAAAATAATCTAGAGAATGTTAATTACATTAACAAAATAGTCAGGAAACTCAACAAAATGAACAAGCTAACCAAGAAAATGCAAACAAAACAGTCAAGGAGATTAGTAGAATTGATCATAAATAATGAATAAAGTGAACAAAAATAATCGAGAAAATGATAAAAATTAACAAAATGAGCAATAATAAGCATCAAAATAAGTGAAAATATGCCAAATAATTAAGATAAAATAAACAAAAACGAAGAAAAATAATCAAGCAACAAAATTAACAAAATAATGAGGAAAAACAAAACAAACAAGTGAAAGAAATGAAGCAAGTGACAAAAACTTAAAGTGAGTACAGTGTACGATTATCAGATTTTGAAAATTAGCGGTTTATCAAAATGAACAAAATCAACATCTTCTAAAAATCAATATAAATGAACAAATAACTAATAAAATTAAATTATACCAACAATCAATAAAACTGCCATTACTGATGCAAAGCAGGATTTTTAGAGACACAAAAAATCGTAACATCTAAAGTGTT
>JAQQAE010005041.1:0-18057 GCA_029823295.1 Pseudamia nigra | reverse complement strand
GAAATCGCAAGTTAACAGCAGCTCAGATTAGAGACCAGATGAATGCCACACAGAGTTCTAGCAGCAGACACATCTCTGTAACAACTGTTAAGAGGAGACTGTGCGAATCAGGCCTCATAGTCAAACAGCTGCTAGGAGACCACTACTAAGGGGAGGCAACAAGCAGAAGAGATTTGTTTGGGCCAAGAAACACAAGGAATTAGACCAGTGGAAATCTGTGCTTTGGTCTGATGAGTTCAAATTTGAGATTTTTAGTTCCAACTGCCATGTCTTTGTGCGACACAAAAAAGGTGAACGGATGAATTCTACATGCCTGGTTCCCACCATGAAGCATGGAGGAGTAGGTGTGATGGTGTGGGATGCTTTGCTGGTGACACAGTTGGGGATTTATTCAAAATTGAAGGCGTACTGAACCAGCATGGCTACCATAACATGCCATCCCATCCGGTTGGCGTTTAGTTGGACCATCATTTATTTTTCAGTAGGACAATGACCCCAAACACACCTCCAGGCTGTGTAAGGGCTATTTGAAGGAGAGTGATGGAGGGTTGTGCCAGATGACCTGTCCTCCACAGTCACCTAACCTGAACACAATCGAGATGGTTTGGAGTGAGATGGACCGCAGAGTGAAGGCAAAAGGGCCAACAAGTGCTAAGCATCTCTGGGAACTCCTTCAAGACTGTGGGAAAACCATTTCAGATGACGACCTCTTGAAGCTCATCAAAAGAATGCCAAGAGTGTGCAAAGCAGTAATCAGAGCAAAGGGTGGCTACGTTGAAGAAACTAGAATATTTCACACTTTTTTGTGACGTACATAGTTCCACATGTGTTCATTCATAGTTTTGATGCCTTCTAAATCTAAAATGTAAATAGTCATGAAAATAAAGGAAACACATTGAATGAGAAACTTTTGAAATGAAACTTTTGGCCTGTACTGTATGTATGATGGTATTTACATACAATATTATGTCATTTGTACTTGGTTCAAAATTTCAAATATCTGATCACATAATGAAACAAATGATAATTTTGCTTACAGTATGTTTGCTCATTATGCAGTAAACATTACTGTATTTGTCACTAAATTATTAAGGTGGCAGATGGCAGAAAGGGGAAAAACACTTAATTTGTCATGATAGTGAATGAATATGTTTGACTAAACTTTGATCATAAGCTCTTGTTACATATTAGAGTAGCAAAACACGGTAGGAAAAACCATTTTCCCATGTATCCATAAGCAAGTGAATCATCAAGTTATAAGGTAAGAACAACCTCTTCTCTTGGAGCTCTTTATTGAGACAGAAATAGCTTAAGCCTTGATATTTAAATCAGAGCAAGAGTATAAATCTCTTAAAATCCTGTCATGCTTGTGAACACAGAAAGCTCTTGTTTGGGAGCAAGTCTTTAAAAGTATAGTTTATGGTGGCAGCAACTACATTTCAATCAAAATAGTGTGATGGTGTAAGAGATAGATGCAAAACTGAAGTCAGAACATAGGAGAGAGTGAAGGGTAAGAAAATGAAAGTGCTTCACTTTCAAGTTTGTCTATCACATCACCTTTGGCAGCTTTGTAGTCATTCAAGTTGGCTTAAACTGAGAGAATGATTTTGTGTTTTGGTCCCCGTGGACACAAACTGTCTGGACACAGTGTGAAACTGAATAGCAGATCAATATCTACAATTTCAACCAGACCCATTGCCTCCTTTCTGCTGGAATCCAAGCACAAACAAGAAATGAAATTTTATTTGATGTTGTCTATGGGCAAATGATTGAAGGCTGCCTTAGGCTAAAGAAGATTTGGAAGCAAAGGAAAACTGAAATATGTTACCTGTGCTTAATGTCTTAATGTATACACAGGATTCAGGTGCTGCAGGAAAAAGCACACGTGTTTATCACAACTGCTCCATCCTGATTCACGTCTATTGCTGTTTGGATTTTCATTTAGGTCTACATTTGTTTAGCCTGGGCTCAATATATTGTCTGTGCACTTAGTGCCTGGAGGCAAAGACGAGTTTACGTTGCTTCAAAATCAAGTAGACTTTCTTTGCCCTTTCCTATTGAAAGAAAAGAAAATTATCCTCAAAGTGCAGCACAGAGCTGATATTTAACCGAGATAAATGCAGTATGTTACAACTGAGGATAAGAAAAAGACAGAAAAAGGATGATACCTGAAAACCAAACTACTTTGATGAAAGCCATAACTCTGAAATTTAGAGTAGTGCCTCTACTTTTATATCCGTCATCATGAAGACTACAAAGACATATTTATGATCATTTCTTTTGGCACGGTCAATATGAAAAAATGAGATGTGCCTTAGTGTGGAGATCTTTTTTGTCATGTCATTTATTTGTCAACCCTGTGAGAAAAAAACACAGTGTTTTGTTTGGAACCAAGTTGTATGAGAATTTGTGGTTGTAATGAATTTGTAATGAAATGTTCTGAAATGTTTAAATCACTACAACTTTACTTTTTGTGTCTTTTAAACCTGTGTGAGTATGGTAAAAATAAGAAGTTCAATCAGTTAATCATGTTGTCTTTGAAATTACTTGCAGGCTACGAGGTGAGCGCATGATGTATTTTTTAAAGATTTGTTTCAGCTTTTCTGGGATAGAGAAGGGCCCATTTCAGATGCAAGCCTGGGTGACCTCTAACAGGTGACCTCTAACAGGTGACCTCTAACAGACCTCTGCCGTGTATGTGGCACACGCTTATACCAGGTGAGTTACCAGATTCCCATCAAGTTTATTTAATCTCTCCTTAAGATATATTCCTGTGACACATGTGACACACATACAGTATGTGACACACTTGGTAAGACAGAAAGAAATCATGCTGATGAGGCAAAATGAGTGAAATGTCAAGGACTTCTCTTCATTACCAGAAAGACCTTCTGTAAACTCTTCCTGTTGAATGAGCTCTCGTGAATAGGCTGCAGCATTCACCCAGTATCCTATGCAAACAAGTTGTCCAAGTACCACATTGTTTCAAAAGACCTTGTGACACACAAAAAAGTGGGCAATGTCTTTGACACACATGCTATCCCAGACTCTTTCACACCCAGGCTAAACGTTTAGCTACCCTGGCTAATTAACTGCTGTGAAAGAGCGTGCATCAAAAGGGAGGCGGAATTTGGAGTCCCTCTGACCAACCCTCAGGTCCAGAGGTCAGCCATCTCCAAGACAGAAGTTAGGACGTCCTGGCCCTGGACCTCTGGACACTAACCCTTAACCCCTGCTGGAGCATATCAAAGCTCCAGCAGCAAAGGGTTGCACAGACATCCCCCAACAATAACAGGAGGACATCAAAGAGCTGGTTGGAAAAAGACAAGAGGAAAAAAAATAAAAGTGAGCCAATATCAAATTCCCTCTTATTCTGCAGATATTCCAAAAGATAAATATAATTAATCTCTCCAAGTTGTCATGGGCCTAAAGGGCCCTTGCTGTGCTGCAGTCTCCTTGGGGCACTTGAGGAGAATTATGTGATTAAACAGACCTGTGAATTCTGGACACAGGCGGAGAGAAGAAAGCTTCAGTCCTCTTCATAATGCCCCTAATGAAGTGGCTGGTGGCTCCGTCATCCCTGGCTGGGCCTTGTGCAGCCTGTTCACAATCTGTCTAATGACAGAGCGGGGGCTGCTGAGCGCACCAGTGCTTCCCAATGAGCCACAAAGGGAGATCACAGGCTCCATTGTGCCTAGGCACAGGAGCTTAGCACTCATCAGGCCCAATAAACCTGTCTCTAGTCATGGTAGGACACACCCCTCTGTTGCCAGCCAAGAGCTCTGCACAGCACACTCCTCCAGTACCTCACTCTGTCATTATGACATCAGGGTGACATGGCCTTATCACCCACTCAGACACAACTTACGCTGTCACACCACTGTTTATATTTATGTGTTGAAACTGAAATAACAAGCCTTTTTTCTTTCTTGGCCACTTCTGTCATGTGTACTGTATTGTAGATAATGTATGGGTATGTATCTGCATACACTGGGTGTTTACTTACCCGCCCTTTCGCCTCCATTTTAAACAAGGCCGCTTCTCTTGGCCTGATTTGTCTCCCGGAGCTCCTGCCAAACGTATGCAAATGAGCATGTCCACAATGGTGCCCACAGCTGCACGCAGTCGGCCAAAGACAGAGGACAAGGCGGCCTTCCCTTTCATCCGTAACCCCTGATCCCCTCTCAGTGACACGTCATGTTCACCCCAACACTTGTCCCCGCCAAAGAGCCATGTTGCCTCCCATCCCACATACCCACCCCACAGCCTTTCTCTATACACACAGACGAGCCTTTGGCCTGGCTCTTTGGACAGAGTGTCCAGAATCTGCTCAGACATTCTGCATAGTGATTCACATACCTCCACCCCGTCAATGGCTCTTGAACCTTTGTTAGACCAAAGTGAAAAAGGAAATGTGGAGAAAAGTAAACAACCTCTGCCTTTTTTCTTCCCACTTTATGAGAAGGCTATCCTCCATGGTCATTATTTGAGCTAAAATTACTGTGCTGAGCGGACAAGGGCGGAGGGATGGAGGAAGGAGGAGGGTTATCCAAAAAGAGTGGGGGTAAAGAACCTGATTGCTTTAATCTCAGTGCTCGCGGCGCACCCCTTTTCATAAAGCTCTTTGGCTGTGTGATTCAGACCCAGGCCCCAGTGTTCTGCACCCCACTATTGTTCTCACATGAAAATCAATTCCCTTGAAGACCCTCCTTAATCCCGTTTTTGGCGTCAACAATGGCCACTTGTGCACAGTCCTGATAGACTAAGAGCTGGGATGATGCGGCTGTCTGCTCTGATTCCAGCCCATTCAGGTAATGGCGGTCTAGATCACTTTGTAGTGCCAAGTGCTGGACTCAACAGGAAGACGTTTGCGATCATAATTTCCTGCAGAGCATAGGCCCAGGCACCCTGCACACCCACAAGACTTTTAATTAGGGCAGACAACCACAGAGATTAGAGATCAGCCTGTAACAATGACTGTCCCTTTGAACGGGCCTCAGCCTCTGTCTCCACTGAGCCCATATGGAGAGCATAATGCCACGATCACACTAATAACAATCACCTCAGCAATAACACACACACACCATTCACAGTTAGGAGTATGCACACGCAAATATGGAAGAAACTTCAAAAAACTTTCTACTGTGTAAAAGAGAAATGAGTTTAAGAGTTAATGTAGGTTAATTTAATTATTTTTTCATCTAAATGTGCAAAGGCAAACATAGAATGGCTTCAGCAGAATGTTTTTTGGGTAGGAATTTCAAACATGTAGCCATCTGCTTGTGTCTTGAAGACGAAAACAATCATGTTTTGGCCTGTCAGGTACTGGTTTTCGACAAGTTCTGATGTTCGCTGATCTTTTTTATTGGTTTCATACATCAAAACAGTGCAGTTTCCGTGATTTCTGGACTCCAGTTATAAGCTTTGATGCAGCCTTCCTCTAACTCTCCAAAGACCAACAGGAAAGGCAGCAGAGAGCAGCATCACAGCAACAATCCTCCCTAATTACAGTCAGAGCTATATCTAAAAATCCTGATGAGGGATTCAAAGGCCTGAGTCTACAGAAGAGATTTCATTACTCGTTCCTCTCCTTACCTTTTCTATGTTTGGCAAAGAAAAGGAACAAAGGAGGAACCCTACTGATTGAAAACTAGTAGAACAGTGAAACAACAGGACACAACTGATCGCTCATGCATGGCTGGGATTAGGATAAAAGTAGAAAGAGCATGGAGAAGAAAGCACGCAACAAAAGAAACAGGGGACTGACAAACTTTTTTCTTTTTCTTTTGTGGTGAAAGGGATGGAATGAAAGGTCTGGTCATATGAAAAGACAGAGAGAGAGAGAGCGATTACCAAACAGAGGCGGTCCTTTTTAGCCTCCGTACGCCTCCACTCTCGTTCCTTTTAACCAGCTACATGAAAGATGAAGTTGGGGTCCCTAGTGACCCCTCTGAGACAAACATACCAGATAAAAATGAATTGTTTATCATGATATTAGTATTAATTCATTCATTATTTGTTTAAAGACAAGTCAGTTGTGTGCCAGCTATCTTCAATGTGAATTTCTAAGAGCACAAGAATGGAACATTGTGATTCCCATTGACCAACTGGCTTGTGAAAGTTGTTCATTACACACCAACTAACAAGACAGCACTCTTTTCAGCCCCTGCCTCCACTAAGTGGAGATCATCCAACAACACTCTGAGTGCCTCCCCTGCCTTTGGCCTTGGTTCAAATTGTATTCTCTTCTTTATTTATCTCCGTCGACAAAAAAGGAGGGGAAGGCAAGTGATTAGAATTTCTGTCTTTGACTTCTCCTCATTTAAGAGGGTATTTGTGAATGTGGGGAGGTGATGGCTACGCCTCTATTTCGGCAGGCTTGTTTTCAGTGGTGCACCGCTCATCCTCCCTCAGTTTGGACATAGGGTGAGTGGATGATATAGTTAACTTGTCTGGAGGTGACTGAGGTCACAGTATGAGTGTGAACTGGAGCAAAGGCTTTCCAGCCAGAGGATGAAGTATTTACAGCTATTGTGTGAGCTGTTCAGACATCCATTGTCTGGAAACCTCAAAGTGTTTGTCGATCAAAGTGAAGTGTTTGTTTCCAAAATAATAAAGTGTACTTTAACCTACACAAACACCATCAGAGTCTTTTAACATGCAATACTGCTACCTATTATTTTGTCATCTTGATTTGCTGACTGAACCCTCCTTTAAGCATAGGTTTAAAAAATAAAATATTAGTTAAAGTAAGTGTATGTGAACTGAATAGACATAAATAAGGATAGAATGAATATATAGTGTAATGATTTACTGTATGGAGGACAGAAACGTAAAAGTCATCACTGCAACCTTAGAAAGATGAATGTATTTAGATTATTAGCTTTACTTGGATTGAACTAAGTTTGCCCAGTGAACAGCAGTATGACATACACAGGCTGAATTGTACTGGAGAGCAATTCATACCCTGAACTGTAGGGTTTTTTTGCAAATTTATTGATAACCACGGAGCAGATCCATCTGGATAATGGCACAAAAAAGCAAAGCGAGGCTCAGGCTGAAAATAACTGGAATTGATGTATGTGCAACCCAACAATGGCTGAGAATCAAAAGTCAGTTTGATAGACAGTGAGTTGACAGCAAGATTTGCTAGTGAATCTCATAGAAATCCCAGAAATACAGACTGGCATAAATAAGAGGAGATTATCTTTTTAAATGGTTGCTGAGAGGAAATGGCCTTTCTCACTGACCAGCTGTTCTTGCACCTCTGAAAACCTCACACTGTGCTAGGAAATCTTGTATAGACAAAAAAAATTCTCAGGGTTCAAACACATTTAAAAAAAAAACCTACTTTAAGTGTTTTTTGTGTGCTTCATTACAGTTATCAAAGTTTAAATAGAGAAAGCAAATTTTTAGGGAGCAGTGCTCTGTTTCTCTCTGAATTTTCATGTTTGTTTTGCAGCAATTTCCATGAAAAAACACATTTTCCATTGATGAAACACTTATATTTGAGAAAAGATCTTGTTATTCCCCCCACAAAGAACGATGTTGGACAAACATTTCTTTAAGACACAATTCAGAAAGTGACAAACTGGAAAGGCAGGCGGAATGCAGGTGCAATAAATAAACCAAACATTAAACAATGAGAAATTACCAATAAGTAAACCTACCAGCAGTCACTTTTAGACAGACGCCTTGTTTCTGTTACAAAGACACTGGTGCAGGTTATTTATATGTTTGTTTAATGATCCTTTATCTTATCTCTTTTATTCTGAAAAATAAACCACACATGTCATCAAAGTGGCTTTGGGGAAACAATAGTGTCTGTCCTAAAGTGCAGAGGTACGACGCAGATTTTTCTGTGCCACCCCCAATTCTCTCACATCTTGTCGATGGCTCCTCTAATCGCCATGACTGACTGACCTTTAGGCCAGTCCCCTTCTGGGATTTACAGCTTTCTCTGTTTTGACCTTTGCCCTCCAACACTCCTACAGACACTTCCTTCACGTGAATGCAGCCCAGAAGCTAGACAAGAGTACTGCTAACCGATGTGTAGGCTGCTACCTCAGCATGTCAAAACCTCTCTAGGTGGTATGATTCAGTCAGTGGTTCATTAACCCACACCTCCAACAATCCCCTCCACCCCCAACCTCCATAAAGAAAGTTCCCCTTTAGCCCGGAGCAAGGTAGACCTGCTTAAAGCTCAGCCTAATGACGTGTGCCATGGTAGAAGAGGCTAAATGCCACCACCAAATGTGGGGATGATTACAGGAAGTGGTGCAAAGTTTCAGGGGACCTGGGGACTTTGGGAGTGGGTGTGGGGGGACACAGTTGGGGCACAAAGCTGATGAATTCCCAGAGGCCTTTGTACGGGGGCAACTCAGCAAAAGCCCCATCCTGGCCAGGTCACGCAAATTTAGAACCCAATGAAATGAAGGTTTGAATGGGAGGGGTGTTCTGACATAATCTTTAATTAAACAGCCCCCACATTTTGTCTCAGTGGTTGAAAACAAAAAATAAATCAGCAACCAGTGATTTAATGCATCATTCGGGTGAGACTGTAAAGAATAGACAACCCAGCAGATAAGTCTCAGGTTGAACTTAGTCTACAACCGCACTCAGGAGAACACTCCCCTGTCAGAAACACAGTAGCTAAAGTAATACAGCATTTCCTCTTTGGGGGGCAGTTAATCACCCCTGAGCAAATGTGTCTACTGGAGCGTGAAGGCACCATTTCTAGCACACTTCATAATGAACCTTGTTTTACTCCACTGCTTCGCCCTGCCACATTGGCCAGCACATCAAACCAAAGATTGATTTTTGTTGGAATCACGTGTGCAGGACGATTATGAAAGATTTTAAATAATAACAGGTTAAGTTTTTTCCCCCAGCAAACACTTTCAACAGGCCAAACGACTACACTGTCAGCTTCAATTCAAACTTCCAGAATGAAGCTTACTCCTCACGCTTTTCAGTCTGTAAGACTTCAAAGGTCATAAGTTATTATTTATTGCCTTGTTTGACTGTGGCTAATGAAATCCCCAGTGCCTTAACAGAGCAAGATGGTAACCTCCTACCCAATGAAGTGGTCTTTTCTCTCTTTTCTCCCAGACAAACAAAAACAAAACAACAAAGAGAGGCGGTACATAAAGGAGCTTTGGTCAGATGGGTCACATGCTGTCCATTGAGTCTCTGGTCCATCAAGACCATTCACCCGGTTCTATAAAACCGGCAGCCTGCTTAAATACCTGACAGTAAGAAAAGAAACAAAAACAAAGAGAAAGAAGGGGAACAACAGATAAAATAAATAAGACAGCCCCTGTGACTGATGTGTATAGATGGTGCCGGAGAGTCACTGAGAATTCAAGAAATGTGGCTATGGCCACAAAAGGCGGCTGGAAAATACTGAAGGAGCTTGCTGGGCACATTTTTTAGGCTTTTCCCACTTGGACCCCCTTTTGAGTCTTTGTCTGCGCTCTGGGTCCATGAGAAAAGTCAATCACAGACACTTGGCTCTGGATTTTTGGGTTTGTTTTCCTTCTAGCAGTAAGTCTCTGTATTAATCAAGAAGCAAGATACTCTGTGTTTACATAACTAATTAAAGATGGGGATCTCTACTCCAGCGACACAACAATGAAGGGAAATAGTAGGAATACAGTGCTTTTCCTGTCATACCCTGATTAAGATGTTACTCATATTTTAGCCTGAAAATATGGCAACATCAAAAGATGAGTGGAGAAGAAAGATAAATACTGGGCAGTGATTAAAATCCATATTTATGCAGCCCAATTTTCCTTGCAAGGGAATTCAATGTGTTGGTTAACTGGCTCCATTTGATCTGTTCTGAGAAAAGAGATGTCTGAACCTCGGGGGCCTGTGATCCCAGGCTAATGCATGGGAAAAAACAGTCAATTATATTGTAAATTATGGGGAGAGGGGCGTCAAAATGTTTGAACTGCACGGCTTTTTTTATAGATTAAAAAACTCTGTGGAACACAAAAAAGTGAAAATAAACAGGTTGGATCAGTGAGGATTCAGAGACTAGAGATTTGTCAACATTGGGGTTTAATTATAGCAAGGTAATCATCAGTTTGTGTGACAGTGCAGTGCTACTCAAACAGAAAAACAAGAAAAACTGACTTGACCTTAAAATAACTCTTAAACCTCAGACAGCGCACAACAATAAAATCGGAATTCTTTCAGAGACAATAAAAACAATGTTTACATCAAAAGCCTCTACAATCTATTTCTATGTCTGCGTCTCTTTTTTCTGTCACAAGGAGTAGATAAAATGGTGTGATGGAGTTTAGATCTTTTATTCTCAGCTTGTAAATAACAATAGTCACAAAGTTTACTATATTTCACAAGAGATGATTCTTATCCTCAAGTCAAGAAATAAATCCCTGCGTGGGATTTTGCTAGTAATTAAACTTTTCTAGTATATTGCAGCGATTATGCATTTTCAAAATCAAATCCAACTTGATCCATATCTGTCCCCTTTTTCTTATTTTGACCCTTCAGAAACTAATCCTACAAATCTCTATTAAGTTTGCACAATAAATTACGAGGGCTTTTGATGTGGATCTGATGCTATAATCCACAAGAACTATATCATCCTCGAACCTGATAAATACAGTTATGTTCATATAGGAGGTAACATTTTATTATTGTGGTTACTTTTCTCAAGTTTCTGACAAGCATTCTTTAGGAGGACCACTTGACCCACCCTTGCTGTTTGGGTTTTTTCGGCACCTTCTGCACTTTTATTTCTTTCTTCTGCTTATGTAATTCACTTTATGGATGATGTGTATAATTGTTGTTATGTTTTAGCCTTTTCTTATGTGCAATAAAGATCAATCAATCAGAAACATATACTGTATCAAATGTTACAGAAACACAGATCTGCAGTTAATTACGCAATAAAACTAAACCTTGCCAACTGCAAATCAACAAAACATAACGACAAGACAAAGTGCAAGGCACAAAAAGAGTCTGAAACATATGCATAAGATTTTTCTATTTTCAGACAAATGATCATTTCCTTCCCTGAGCCATTTAGATTCTCTCATCTGAGTGCACTTCAAATGTGCATTTCAAAATTGAAATTTCACTTTTTCATTGTGACCAGTAAGCAAAAACTAAATACCAGTTAATTATCTGCTTGAAGTAGCAAATAGAGGAGTAGATCCTGCCGTAATCTTAGTAATGCTTTTCAGTAATGGAACAGATATTATGTTATTTCTTGCGTGATGAGATGTGTTCGGCTCCCTCTTTGATCTTGTGCACTCACCAAGAAAAAGTAGATTAAAAGGTTCATGAAATCAAAATAAATCTTGAATTGCTTTTTACTGGAGCGCTTAAATAAAAAAATTAGCTTTATGCAAAACATCAGGGGCATGTGCACAAGGTGGTAATATTAAGCGCTGTCTCATACTTCTACCGTGGTATATGTCTGATGTCCTTATTTGAAATGCAGTGCCTGCCAGGTGGGTCCAGCTTTATTAAGGGCTCACGTGTAACCTGAAAATCCACACTTTTAGGTTATGCTTTTACATGTGCTCAGAGATCACAGTCTATAAAATAATAAGCATGTCTTTGGTCATATTGCTGTGTGGTCAGAGGAAAGATGAGGGCTCCTTTTAGTGCAAAGCTGAAGTCAGAGGGGTGGCTATTTGAAGTGAGCACAGAGAGCTGGGTTTGATTGGATAAATCTAGGGCTTCAGCTGCCCTTGGTACAGGGAGAGAAGATATATATTTTTTTCCTGTGGCATTTCTCCCCATATGAGAAAAAAGATGGCACTGGAGCTCGACTGGAACGTGATCATAGACCAGCACCAGACCAGAGAGCTCCCTATTAAGGTTTTGGGTTATAAACAGCATCTGTTTCAAACAAGGCTAAGACTAGAAGAGTACTGACTCTCTTTCCCTCTGCCTGAACCGCAGATCTGGCATCCACTATCATGTCTCTTTGCACTCCTCCTTGCTTCTCCCATCCCATCTCATTGTGTCTCTATTCTCTGTTCCCTTTAGAGTTTTATATGCCTTCTGTTCATTATGGTCCTTAAAGAAAAGGATTTATTTAGTGGAAAAAAGCTCAGCACAGCACACGCTTGCATTTTGGTTTGCATTTGCTGCCGTCACATTTGCACGCAATGCTATCTGCAGCTTGCAGAGCTGTGAAAGTGACAACATAATCCACAAAATACCAGTTTGCTCAATTGGTTTCCATTACGTTGTCATTATCTCTGTGCACAAATGAGAAGGACCAGGGCATTTTAGTCACAAATGTTTCAAATGTGGCCCATAAAATACAATAGGGTTTTACAAGTTTTTTCCTCCAAACTGTAGGTAAATAGTCTGATATTAGAAGACATGGGATAAGCTTTACAATTGTCATAAACTGAGAGTCAGCTGAGGCTACCATTCCTGCAAGTCTCTGAAACAGGCTGTGTGCTGCCCTCTGCTGGACAACATGCACAATATGTTTTCATGCTGCCTTGGGGTTTCACTTTATGATATTTTCAGTGTTTTCACCTTAGTGAAGATGTAACCATTTGTTACTTATAAGCAATATATTTCAAAACAACATTAATATTTAAGCACTATTTTGTAAAATATGAGTCATTCAAAGGATTAGTTATAAAAGCACTTGCTTCATACTAAAGAATAGCATCTTTGTATCAATGCTGAACCATCTCTGAGACATTCATATAGACTCAAATGTCTTCTGCTCAGAGTAAACAGGAAGTGTTAAATTTACACCAAAATCCCAGTAATCCTTTCTCCGTGGACTGGTATCATTAGGGACTTGCACAAGAATGTTTTTTGGCGATTTGCCGCTTCAAATGATAGTTATTAGAGGGTGCATCTTCCTTTTTATTCAGAACCAGTGGGAGCCATTGAAGGGCTTTTGCTACACATGTTTGGGCCATTCCAATTTGAATA
Source organism: Pseudamia nigra (assembly GCA_029823295.1). Lineage (NCBI taxonomy): Eukaryota > Metazoa > Chordata > Actinopteri > Kurtiformes > Apogonidae > Pseudamia > Pseudamia nigra. The sequence goes on along the minus strand of JAQQAE010005041.1, from coordinate 5,112 downwards.
TTCAGAAAAATAGCTACTTTGTCTGCATCCAGCATGCTTTTGTTGGTAAACGATATGGCTGCTGATTTCAAGTTGAAAGGTTAGAGAGAGTGTGGAGATAGGTCTTTGTTCGCAGCTTGCTGAACGTGTGCGCAGAGCTCTAAGCTGTGCTTATTTGAACACTATGTATGAAAGTTTGTAGCAGCTTGAGGCCCCTGGAGTGAGTGAGAGGGAGAGACAGAGATGGCAGAGGTGAAAGACGGAGACAGATAAGGGATAAGGGAGCCACTTTGTGAGAAAAAAAAGTTAGCGCTTTGTCTGTTCAGAATTGACATGACACAAAGTTGCTTCTTTGTTCCTTGCATTTTATGGCATGACAGCTGAGCTACGATGAGAAATTCATATGGGGTGGTTCATAGGAAGTCTCTGCCCTTCTCTCCCTCTGACACTCATGTCAAAATACACCACATTGTATCAGTCCAGTTTGTTTGAGATCAACCAAAGGACAGTGGAATGAAAGCACGTCAAAAGGCCACTTCATGATTTAAAAGCTTTTCAGACAAGACAGGTCTACCACTGAGTAATATAGTGGCTGTGATGCTTGGCATGAAAGGTTGCATAGGGACAGGCTTACATTATCACAAGACGCTGTCTGGACTGGGACTAGCCAACAGATGGTCACCTGGATTAATAGAATCAATTAATTCATCCCATTATGTAATTACGAATGCAGTCTGATGAGTAGAGAGGGCCAGGCTCGGCTTCCTAAGATTTTAAGCATCTGATTTATCCCCTAAAAAAAGCTAACTAATGCCTGTTATTTATCAAAGACTATGTCAGTGTGAAAAAAAAACATGTTGAAAACATGAGGAAAGTAGTCCATGAGAGCCCGCCCTTTGAAAATGACAAATGAAAGCAAATTAATACTTAAAACAAAGAGACCAATTTGGTAAACTTGAATAAGTAAATAACAGAAGATACTTAAAAGGAAAAGTCTGACATGTCTTGTCCAGATATCTTCTTCAGATATTCATTAATGGCTTCATTTAAAGAACAATGTTTTGTATATGATAGTAAACAGTTCCTTGGCATCAGGTTCAGCAAATACACATAAAATATGAATAGAATAGGAATTTTCTTAGAGTTTTTCCTCACTTGCTAAGACATATTTTCTGAAATATATGCTCCAAATCTCAAAACTCCAAACACAAATACATACCTATTTTTTCTCTACTTCTCTCAAAACCACATGAAAGAAAATCTGCTTTCAGAGATCACACAAAAGACATCAAATACACAACATTCAGTGGTGGGTTTAATTCAAAAAACTACGATAAAAAACCTGTTACTACAGTGAATAACAGCAAAATGTACTGATGTAAAATAAACTGAAAACAGAGTGGAAAAAGTAATTGTACTGTAAAATATGCAGCAGATGAACACAAAACACAGTACTGTGAAATAATGTTGCATCTATTTAGCAACAGAGAAAATACTGTATATAAAGAAATCACATTCATTCTTCCTCAGAGTCCAGTGTCAAAGCTGGATCAGATTTCTAAGAGGCCTGCTCTCCACAGTTACAGACAGAACAGAATGCAAAATATCCACATACTTTCTTCTTTTAAGATCTATATTGTGGACACATCTACTCAAGTTTGACTACACTCAAGTGCAAGTGTTCAGCTTCCCATACTGACATCTAATGGACAAAGACATGGTCAATAATCTCATCAGGAACTATTTTTCCTTTTTTGGTTTCCTCCTCTTCCTCAACCTTCAGGCCTCCAAAGTAAGCAAACACACCATGACCATTTTGTCTATGCATCCCGAGGCTCTGATTTCTGTTTCCACATTGAAAATTGTGTGATAAATGTGTTTGAGTTGTGAGGACTTAAGATCATAGGTTTAACAAATTTTATTCAAGAAACATATCAATTGCATTCTGAGTTTAGTGGAATGGTAGAAGTTCTTCTGGTTCGTGATGTTTAGTCAATAGAGCCACTGATAGTGTTTTGTGAAAAATTGAAATCCAATAGGCATCTGCGCCGATATCATACTTTATTCACTAGAGGGAGCTCCAGTTTAGCAACACTCATGGGGCTCTGTTTGCTGCCCAGCATCCGTTGACTTCATGTAGGGTGGATCTGAGGTGAAAACCGTGTTTTGAGGGCACTGCTGATGAAATGTTAGATCACAGTGAGAAAGGCATGACATGAAAGTCTTCACATCTTACTGTTCACCCCCTGCCTTCTTCCCCTAGATCTGTGTGCACATCCATTACATCTGGATTCAGACAGAATTAAGCAATGTTTATGAGGTAGCTTCCTGTGTTCCTGCAATAGCTTTTTCAAGTGTGTGCAAGTCTGTTTCCTTTTGTATTATTGTATAATAAATGCTCTATCTAGTCATCTGGCATGGACTCATGAGTGTGTGTCAGTGCTCAGAAGTCAGAGTGAATAATTACTTCTTTAATATTGGTGCTTTTTATATGCCTTGTTTAATCATTGTACAATTCTGAAGTACAGATTGAAAACATAAAAAAAAATTACACACTGTAAAGTCTATCACTGCAGTCAAAGGAAACTGTGATAAATGTGAAGATATTTAACACTTATCAATGGATTCATGAATGTATCAGTGAATTTGCTCATCAAAATAGCTGGTTGTTGACTTACCTAATACTTTTACAATTACATTGACCAGCCATCATGTAAACTCTATCAGTGACAACATATTGTGACAATAATTTTCTCTGCCAAATATTATTTGTTTTGTTCTGATTTGTCTGCTAAAGGTTATTTGTCTTTCTTTGTCTGTCTGCAATGTGATTTATGGGTTGATTGATATAGTCCATATTAGCAAAAGTGACACAGAGTTAATTTGGCTGAAAGAAGAAGATACAGAATAGCAGGAAACCTTTTAAACGGGGACTGTGGTGAGACGTTTCCCAGTAGGGGGCATGATCAGTGGGGGGTCTGTCCAGTTGGGACCTCCTGTGAGCTTGGAGGTCACACACATACAGATACAATCATTTTGTAATCTCAGCTACTCCTATTAATTACCATTGCGTAATCTCCCAGGATTTTCACACATATCAAAAGCTGTGCTCACTTAATTTAATGTAGGTTAGAAAGAAAGGATAAGAGGCAGGACAGTTAAGCTGATCGCTTTTGCCCCCCTTCCTACTCAGCATCCCGCTGAAAACCCAGCCCAGCCAGAAAAGAGGATGCTATCTAAGACATGACTAATCTTGGTGCAAACTCTTAGTCTTGTCTAGTCTGGGCGCAAACTGTTAAAATGTCTAAGTACAATGCTGCATCTGAATCCATTGATCTTCCTTTGTTTTTGCCCTAATAGACAGCCATTTGGGACGTGGTGGATTAGACTGCCTGTTTATGGGTCTGTGGTGCCTGGAGGTCTGACTGATGCAAGGAAATAGCCTGGTCCTGAGTGTGGCCAGTAGGGTGTGTTTTGCTGCCCTTTGCTGGATTGCATTTGCTACATCAAAGAGCCGCATATTGTCTGCATTTATCCCAGAGCCATGCTATCTAGTATGGAGTTTAGTTCTCACTGGAGAGCACAGAAAATGAGGTTAGTACAGTGCACTTCAGAGGTTAGAAGGGTGGGAAGGAGAGAGGAGAGGTTCATACATTCAGTGTTTTTAGTTTACATTGCTCAAAGGACCTCTGTGCGGTGCTGTAATTCTACATTTCAAACTTTGCTCGGCACTTAAAGCCCTGCAAATTGAAAATTAACTACAACATTAAATCTCTGACACACCCTGTGCAGAATATTTAAAAAAAAAAACAAGGCTGGCTTCCTGTACTGTATGTTTTGATCCAAAGGAGACATGAGAAGTGTGGGGTCAGAATAAAATTGTCTCACAGAAGCTGACCCTTTGTTGAACTTCCATGATGCAAATAATCAGCACCAAAATGAGGAAAATAAATCTTGCAGTAATCTAATATTTTGTCATTAATAAATGTATTGTTATGCTTATACAACACATTCATATTGATGCATACATGTTATATATTTATGCATAGAAAATGAAAATCCCATATGGCACATACAATAAATCTGAGCACAGTGCATTTTTTCTCTGTATTTCTATAACACAACAAAAAGGTTCACACTTCTGTAGTTTTCTTTAAATCCCAGTTGTTTTCAATGGACCTGTCAGTTCACTGTATTTTCAGCAGGTGGCAGCATTGTACATAAAATCCAACTCACACCCAGTGGGCTGAAACTCAGAATCATGTCAAAGTGGCCATAATTAATTCCATTTCTCTCCTTGATGTATTTATATCTGTTGTATTTTTACTCTTATCAGATAAGAACTGGCAGAGGTTATTTCTGTGGTGACCAGATTATTTTTATGCTCACATAACCAAGGCAAGGGAACATGTTTTGACAAAAGTCCCATGGGATGATTGCAAAGTGAACCTATGCTCCTCTATGTTTTTTTATTGAGATTATGTCTCTGTGAGGTCTTTCTCTGAATAGACAACCTGAAACAGCAATGTAAAATAATGTAGAAATGTACAATTTTTAAAGGTCACATTAAAAGAGGTTCCATGCTGCAAAGTAAACATAACATTATTGTTGGCCATTATTAGGATATATATATATACAGTCAAGCCACAGCACTGTTAAGGAACAGCTCTGTAGCAGAGACATTGAGCTACTCGCAGTTAGCATTCAGCCATATTACATCCCTCGGGAGTTTTCACGTTATTGTGCTGACTGTTTGCATCCGGGTGATAGTTCACTTCCGGGTCTATCTCTTGCGTTACCCAAATTTTTCCTGTTAGCCGGAACAAAATTTTGCCTGATTTTTTCTTTGTTACCTGGATTTTTTTTTTTTACCAGAAGCGTTCGTTAGCCGGAGTACCACTGTGTATATGCGTGTGTATGTGTGTGTATGTGTATGGATCACTGAATGCTTGGAGCTGTACAACATCCACAAGACTCCAAGAGCCTTGAATGCATACTCCATGAGGTTATGAAAAACCACCCTTGAGGCCAATGGTAAGCCACTTGCACAAGCCTCCATCAAATGTGGCATATTCCAAGGAGACGCTCTGTCCCCACTGCTGTTCTGCATAGGTGTGAACTCCCTCAGCCAAA
>JAQQAE010005040.1:0-18057 GCA_029823295.1 Pseudamia nigra | reverse complement strand
TAAATAAAAATAATATTGGACATTGATATGTGAACATTTCTTAATAAAGAGCTGACTATTTAATGGGGTGTCCTAATGTTTTCACCTGACTGTATTTTATGTGCACAAATGAAAAGAAGAAAAACAATGTATTGCCTGAAAGGAGCAAGAATGAACAAAAACTGGAAAAAATTATCCCCAAAATGAACAAAATAAACAAAATATTCCCCAAAATAAACCCAAATGAACAAAGAATGAACAATATAACGCTAAAAATGAAAATCACCAAAATGAACAAAAATAAACCAAAAAAATAAAATAAAATACTGTTAAAACTTAAACTAAATCCCAAAAATGATCTAAATAATCAGGAAAATGAACACAATGATCAAACAATTTATAAGAATAACCAAAAATGGAACAAAGCTGTCATTATTTATAAAAAACAGACTTTTCAGATGTCCCCACCCATGATCCATTTGACAGTAACATGCATTAAATGATTTTGATGCTGAGAAATTTGTCACCACGCTAAAAGGCAATAACAAAAAGCAGCCGCTTACAGACCTGAGCTGCTAATCTCCCTTTTTGATGTTGAATGATTAATCATGTGACTTCTGTGCGTCCACCAGGAGTCAGCCTTGCAGCCAATCAGGAAGATGAGACAGACATGGAGACATTTCAGATGGAGTTTGACAAGGAAACCACGAAATGTACATTCCGCACCAGCCAAGGGAACTACTGGGACCTGGTGGCTCATGGAGGAATCCAGAGCACTGGGACTGAAGAGTGAGTCACAGATCTGATATCAGTCATGAAGCCATTTTCAACATTTTTGCTTGGGACTCCACAAATAACATCCAGAAACACTGGCAAAAATACAGACAACATCACTATAGGTTCTAAGACACCACAACATTTCATCTGGATCCTGGCAATATTCTGGATTTGAAGTGATCATCTCAGAATGCAGAATGCTTTAAAAAAAATGTGGTGCTATAAATTGCCCCCAGAATCAAATCGACTGTTCCTCATGACATTTCTGACATAAAGTGATGCTTGGAAGTTTGTGAACCCCTTAGAACTTTCTGCATAAAACATCATTATATTTTCACACAAGTCCTAAAAGTAGATCAAGTAAACCCAATTAAACAAAGAAAACAAAAATTTACAATATATTACATAAAATATTGCATATCTGTCTGTGGCAAAAGTATGTGAACCTTTCAGTATCGGGCGTGACCTCTTTGCGCAAGCAACAACTGGAATTAAGACTGCTGTAGAAGAACCTGATGTGAGCAGTTCATTTGCGAAAACCCACCAGTATCCCAGTGTTGAAGCTGTTCTGCAACAGGAATAGGCTAAAATTCCTCCAAGCCAATGTGCAGGACAACAGTTATGTTCAAACAGAAACATTAATTTGCAGTTATTGCGCCACAACGAGGTCACAACAGATACTGAAAGCACAGGTTCACACACAGTGACTTATTATAATTATGCAATATCGCACTGTGTACGATATTGCATAATTTTCCTCAGTAAATAAATGATCAGGATTAATATTTTGTTTTCTTTCGTTAAATTAGGTTCTCTTTACCTAATTTTGGGAACTCGTGTGAAAATCTGATGATGTTTTAGGGAATATTTATGCTGAAATATAGAAAATTCTAAGAGGTTCACAAACTGTTAAGCACCACTGTAACCTGAAAACGTCATCAAAATCTGTACATTGTTAACAAACTAAGTGACTCAGATGAGAGCATAACCTCCTTGGTGGTGATGCAGAACAAATACAACAGGGGCAAATGAACTGCCCTGGCGGTGGTCTACTGTCTCTGAGTGGTTTCTGGTCCTTATTCATTTGCTCAGTATGTTTTTTTTATTTTCCTGATTATGTAATCTTTGAAATATTTTTGTTTTTGTTATTTTAATGCAGTGATGAAAAAACATCAATCAGCCATAAAATTATGACCACTGACTGGTGAAGTGGTCTTCTTCTTCTTCTCCTTTGGGCTGCTCCCCTCAGGGGTCGCCACAGCGAAATACCAATGATTCGCATGTTTGATCTGGCATAGTCATAATGTTGATTAAATTGTTCCAGTGGCTTTTGTCAGTGGGTGGATGTATTAGGAAGCAAGTGACCATATAACCCTCAAAGCTGTTTCACTGAAAGCAGCAAATTGTCCAAACTAAGTAAAAACCTGAACAACTTCGACAAGGACCAAATTGTGATTGTTAATGACTGGGTCATTGCATCCAAACCTAAAGATCATTTAGCACAACAAAAGTGAGCTAGGTATGAACAACTGAATTTCAGTCCAGTTGAGTATTTGTGAAATGTGTTGGAAAAACAGGTTAGATTCATGAAGACCCAAGCTCACAACTTACAGGATTTGAAGGATTTGTCACTATAATGTCTAATGTATAATGTCCTGCCAGTTACTACAGCAGCTCTCACAGGTTCTGGTAGAGCTCATGCCTTGGGTTAGGGCTGTTCTGGCATCAAAAGGGGAACCTACACAACATTATGTGGTAGTAGTGTTTTGTTCCCTTAGATCCTCTACTGGATAGAGATCCGGTTGTCCTTCCTTCCTCATGGGGTTCTTGTCCACTGCAGGACCAGGACCACTGAACAAGATACACAGTTTTGAAGCTGCTTTGACCCAGTTGTCTTGAATCATAATATGGTCCACGTTTAGGTTTCTTGCATCCTTATGCAGCCATATGTTTTGCTTCAAATGTATCAACTTCAAGGACTTAATGTTCACTTACAGCCTCATGTTTTCTACCCACTCACAGGTGACATTGTATTATTACCACTTCACCTGTCAGTGGTCATAATGTTATGGCTGACTGGTGTATGTGTACACTTTGTTATAAATAGACTCAGATCGTGAGTATATTTACTGTCATATGAAAAACACATTTACTTATTTTGAATTCTATGAAAGTGATGACCATGGCAAAATTTGGGTTACAAGTTGAGACCACTCAAAAAACACTGGTCTACTTTTACTGTTTCAAAGACTTACAATGACTTGTTAAAATCTCTATGTATCTTGTAAAAGTCAAAGCTTTATACTATACAATGATTGGTTTAGTGGTTGTTTTTTATTAATGAAGAGAGACAATTATACAGTATTTTAAGGCGCGACAGACCATTTCTTTATTATTATTATTATTATTATTATTATTTGCCATCTGCCTGCAGGTCAGCAAACACCATGTTTTCAGTGGAGTGGCGTGGCCACAAGGTGGCACTAAAAGCCAACAATGGAAAATACATCTGCACTAAGAAGAACGGGCAGCTCCTTGCTTGCAGTGACTCTGTAGGTCAGTGACTTATTTTTTCGTCCCACTGCTTTGTTCTATTCTCCTCTGTCTTGCTCCCTCTGCTGTGTTTTCATATATTCCCTGCTGTCGTCGTCCACCAGGTGAGGACGAGCTGCTCTCTCTGAAACTGATCAACCGGCCCATGCTGATCCTCAGAGGAGAGAATGGCTTCATCTGCCACCACAAGAACTCCAACATACTGGACGGCAGCAGATCCGTCTATGACATTTTCACCCTGCAATACAGCAACGGAGCCTATCACATTAAAGGTCAGCGAGGACAAGAGACTGAAACTGAGCAGTAGAAAGTAGTTTACTGGTGCAAACAGACTTTTCCTCTCTGACTTATATTTCTGTTCCTTTAGGTGTGACTGGTCAGTTCTGGTATGTGAACAGTGCTGGTCTGGTGTGTTCAGACGGTGAGGTCCCTGAGGACTTCATCATCGAGCTCCGGGAACGTGGCCGCCTCGCTATTCGTGGCAAGAATGGCAAATACCTGCGTGGAGACCAAGGGGGGATGCTGAAGGGAGACGGCCTGAGCCTGAACAACTCGACCCTGTGGGAGTATTAACAAACCGGAACAGTCAATGGCATTTACTGTTCTCTTTGTTCTTTCTGCTGTTTTTGAGGACTCACAGAGACAGACTCCTGAACAGGGAGATGAACTGAGCATCAGCCAAGACAAGTTCTAATGAAGTTTTAACATATTGAGTCAGTATTTTCATATCAGTAAAATAAGTGTGAATGAGCGTCATCATTTTTGGTTGTTCCATTGTAGTCAGTACACTAATGTTTATCAAACTTTTCAGCTCAAGACCCAAAAGAGAAATGTGGCATCTCTTCAGGAGCAAAATTCAAAAATCCACAGAACATAATATTTTAAAATTTAAATTATACACTAGGATTTTATTATCATTAACTAATCAAAATGAGCAAAAATGAACATAATCAAAACAAAAACTGTGGTCAACACACTCTACTCTCTGAGAAGCAGAGTTATGGATTATAAGGTGAGAAGAGTCTCACACACTGAATTGCAGCCCGGTGAAATGCTCCACAACCCACTTTGGGTCCCAGTGCTTAGTTTGGGAAACACAGCAATAAACATTTTCTTACATTCTACCTGAAACCCATCAAAAACCAAAGGAATTCCATGTGTTACCCAACAGTTCATCACTATGACCTCAGCTCTCTTGTTCTTTCAAGCCCCTAACTACATGAGTGAGATGTTGATACAGGTGTATGACACCTGTCACTGCTCTAGTCAGAGGTCCAGTGAATCAGGGTGCCATTTGAGAAAGAGTTAACATTATAAGTCAGTTCACAATTGAGAGCAATCTTTTTTTTTTGCCGCTGTCCCACAGTGATTTTTTTCTAATCTGAGATGACTGAGTTCCTAGTTTAACCTGTAGAACAGAACTAACATGATCTAACCTGCAGCTAGAATTAGGTGAATTTATATGTGACCCTGACATTTCTTATTTCTTCTGTGAAACCAGACATAAAAAGAAAATAAAAGTGTATGGCTCACTATGTGTTGTTTTAGCAATGTTTTCATTTTACTAAGGCTTTCAAGACGTAAAAAGTATAACCAGATGTTATACGTTGATGTTGAATTGCTTTTTAGTCAATACTCACTCTGGTAGAGTTCAGGAGTCAAAATTGAGCTTCTCATTTTGTATTTTGGCTCATGCGATTCTCCTAAAATTCCTCAGGAGAAACAGAAGAGACAGAACAGCAGTCTTACTTGAGACAGACATGAGAAAAAATGTCGCATCTCATGAATTGCTTATTCTATTTCCCTTAGGAGTAACAAGAGCAGTACTAGACCTGCTCACTGAGGAGCTATAGTAGGTGTGATAAATCTCACATATCTACCTTCTGAACCACGGCTCTCTCTGATGTGCAAACCATTGTCAAGGTGGAACCTCAGATTTACCTTAGAACCCATTTAGAGGGACTGAGAGTAAATCTGAGGTGCCACAGTTAATGGTTCAATAGATTATTTCTCTTACACATTTGCACCAAAATCGGGATGGTTGGTTGGTTGGATGGATGGACAGATGATCTCATTTATTTTTGTTTTTATTTATTTCCTTCATTATTTTTTTGTTAATTGTTCATTTTCTTGGGTTTTGCTCATTTCTGTTCACTTCCTACTACTTTGTTTTTTCAGTTTGATGATTATTTGTTCTTATATTTTTGATTATTTGTGCATTGTTTCTTCATTTGATCTCTCGATTGTGATTATGTTGTTCATGTTGTTGGTTTACTGTTTTGTTCACTGTTACTTAATTACATTAAATAAATGCAATTCAATTGAATACATCCACAGAAGACAAGAGAAGAGTTTATTTATCCCACACAGAGGAAATTTGTTACAGCAGCAGAAGGGACTGAAGCAGAAAATAAATAATTCTGGACACGCGCAATCTTAATATTGTTAAAATTTAAAGGATTAAATATGTAAAATGAAATATGTGGATTCATATTCAGTAAAACAGATGTGAGTTTATAATAATTTCTTCTACTTTTGGGTGCAGGAAAACATGAAATAACTTAAAACTTTGGGTTTTGCGCTGAAAAAGTGTTTTTAGGATTTATAGGAATTGTGAATATTGTGTTTCCTCAAAGAAACAAGTGGCACAATGTGATTTACTAAGATTTAGGGTGCATTATCCAACACTTATAGAAACATGTCTTTGCCAATATACAGCTGACATGAGACACATTTAAATATAGCATCAGTCAATCCAATCTTATTTTCTCATATTGTCATAAGACTTCATACCAAAACCCTCCATGTAATACATCATATACTGAACAAAAATATAAACACAACACTTTTGTTTTTGCTCCCATGTTTCATGAGCTGAACTCAAACATCAAAGACTTTCCATTTCTCTCAAATATTGTTCACAAAATCAGATTTGTCAAAATCTGTATTAGTGAGCACTTCTCCTTTGCCGAGATAATCCATCCGTGGAACAGGTGTGGCATATCAATATGTTGATTAGTCAGCACGATTATTGCACAGGTGTGCCTTAGGCTGGACACAATAAAAGGACACTCTAAAATGTGTAGTTTTACTATATTGCGGGGTTTGGAGGGGGATGGGTCAGTTGATCAGGTTGCTGATTGTGGCCTGTGAAATGTTCGTCCACTCTTCTTCAACGGATGTGTGAAGTTGCTGGATATTGGCAGGAGCTGGAAAATGCTGCAGATCCAGAGCATCTCAACCATGCTCAACGGGTGACATGTCCGGTGAGTATGCTGGCCATGCCAAAACTGGGATGTTTTCAGCTTCTAGGAATTGTGTACAGATCCTTACAACATGGGGCCCTGCATTATCATGCTGCAGCATGAGGCAATGGTCGTGGATGAATGGCACAACAATGGGCCTCAGGATCTAGTCATGGTATCTCTGTGAATTCAAAATGACAACAATAAAATGCACCTGGGTTTGTTGTCCATAACATACACATGCCCAAACCACAACCCCACCACCATCAGGGGCCACTCGATTCATAACGCTGACATCAGCAAACCACTCATCCACATGACACCATACCCTTCATACAGTAAGTATTACAAATGGCCTTTGAGCAGCTGGATGTAAATGATGAAGCAGTTAGAATATGTTGTAGTTAGCCTTTTTTGGTGTTTGTTTTAATTCACCCATCATACTGCTATACAGTGCATGCATAGAGCTGTGGAGCATATGACTCAGCAGTAACCAACAGAATGAGTAGCAGTCAGCCTTGTTATACTTTGCTACTGATGAGGCTCAAACCATGACTACCACAGCAGGGATGCTACCATTATACAACTGTTTTTAACACATACCATATTCCCACAATTTATAATACAACTTAAAATTTATACAAACATTAAAATACATAATTTACAGTAACACAATATCCCCTAAAACCATAAACACACCTCAAATTCCCATTTATCCACCCCATGCAACACCCTTATACAATTCTGACCCGTCGTCCCAACCGGAACTTTTTTATTAGTGTTAGTCTTATCAGTGTTTGGAACCCTGGGGACTCTTTTGCCCAAACACCTGAAGGAGGAAGAAGACAAAACCAGTAAGTGAACATTCCTTATCACATCTCTATCACCTTTACCGTCTGCACATTACTGCATTTACTTCACACGGCATTCAAATACATTGTAACACTTCTATCTGACCGTGAGCAATTAATTCCCCGTCAGTAACCCAAACGTCTCTTTTTTCCACAGACAGCTGTCCATCACGCAGAGCAGCGTCTGCACTCTCTGAAAACATGATTGAATTATGTTAAAGGTTCAATATGTACATTGTACGTATATGTGTAAATGTAAGTATTCTATTCTGTGTGCAGCATAGAAAATACAATTATTTGGATAAAGTGCCAAGATGACTAAAATGAATCATATTTATCCATTTATTCATAGTAACAAAGTGACTCTCTGTTACAATAGGGTTAAAAAAAAACAATCAGAACTTGAAAAATGCTGTGAGAGTGATACGTCCATCTAATACATACATTCATAACACATCCATCTGAAATGAACATTTTTATTTATGTATTCAAGCTCACACCATGAATTCATGATGAATTCATGATGACTCATGCATTAATTCATCATCACTCATGCATTAGTTCAGCATTAGTTAAGGGTATGAATTGTACCCCTCAAGTAAACTATGCCAGATCAAACATGCGAATCATTGGTTTTTCGCCGTGGCGACCCCTGAGGGGAGCAGCCGAAAGGAGAAGAAGAAGTGTTACCAAATAAAACAATGTTTGCTTTATAATATTTCTTCATGACCTACAACAACTCAGACTTTACTTAAAATCTGGCCTGATCCCTTCTAGCAAATAAAACTATGCTGCATTAATTAGTGGGATTGCCCAGCATACATATACTATTTACTGTACATATATTTAATTGTATACATATTTACACAGCTGACACAAGCTGCACCTGTGTGGATGTGGATATGACAAACCACCAACAGCTGCTTGCAGGCATCCTGCCAATGGCACCTGCCATGACAGAAGAAATGGGGGACTGTCCAGGGTCTCTGAACCATCCAGAAGAGACCATGACCAACCTGAGTGAGGCTGCAGTCTCTCCAGACACACACTGGTTGGTCATAGTATCCTGAAAGAGAAGGATAATTTTGACGTAGATTATGCTCGACCTGACTGCAGTTCGTCATCATAACCGACTTCAGTGGACTAATGCTCACATTCAATGGCGTCTGGCACGTTGGAGAGATGTTTTCTTCATGGATGCATCTCTGTTTTCACTGTACAGGGCAGATGGCAGACAGAGAATATGGCGTCATGTGGATGAGTAGTTTGCTGATGTCAGCGTTGTGAACTGAGTGACCTGTGGTGGTGCGGTTGTGGTATGGGCAGGCATATGTTATGGACAACAAACCCACAGAGATACTGCGACAAGATCATGAAGCTCATCAATGTGCCATTCATCCACGACCATCACCTCATGTTGCAGCATGATAATGCAGGGCCCCATGTCACAAGGATCTGTACACAATTCCCAGAAGCTGAAAACATCCCAGTTTTTACATGGCCAGTATATTCACCGGACATGTCACCCATTGAGCATGTCTGGGATGCTCTGCATCAGTGTATACAACAGCATGTTCCGTTTCCGGCTTCACACATCCATTGAAGAGGAGTGGACAAACACTCCACAGGCCACAATCAACAACCTGATAACTCTATGTGAAGGCCATGTGAGAAATGAACATTCATTTCAGGGGCAACAGCTCTGGGGGACATTCCTGCAGTCAGCATGCTAAGTGTACGCTCCCTCAAAATTTTTGACATCTTTGGCATTGTGTTGTGTAATAAAACTGCACATTTTAGAGTGGCCTTTTATTGTGGCCAGCCTAAGGATACCCGTGCAATAATCATGCTGTCTAATCAGCGTCTTGATATGCCAAACCTGTGAGGTGGATAAATTATCTCGGCAAAGGAGAAGTGCACAAAAACACAGATTTAGACAATTTTGTGAACAAAATTTGAGAGAAATGGGCCTTTTGTGAACATAGAAAAAGTCTTCGATCTCTGAATTCAACTCATGAAAAATGGTATCAAATCAAAAGTGTTGCCTTTATACTATTGTTCAGTGTATATTTAATTATATACATATTTACACAACAAATGTCACAAACATAAAACTGTTTCAAAATGGTGCATGTACTGATGTTCATTAAATAAACCTGTGTTCTATCTACCATCACATGTGCACAGTTCTTAATTAGAATGTCCACTCATAAAAATGATGTTGCTTTACAAACTTATGACATGGGGTGGCGGTATCCTGGAGTTAATGACTGCCCCTCTCCTTAATTCTACTGTTTTTTTTTTTAATCAGACAAAGCTGAGTAAATGTTCTCAACTGCTCAACTGAACTAAACTATTTCATGGTTGTTTTGGTGCTAGGTTTGTAAAGTGAAGTGCAATATTGTAAAACAACAATCACGATATTTACAACAGTGCAACATGGGTGTACATCAATCCCATACAGAACAACCCAAAAACAGACATTGCAAATGAGAGCACAGAACTCTACACCACCACTTGCTCTCATCATCTCAAACCTTCGACCATGTTCTTATCCTAAGAAGAACCATTTTTTGAACTTTGTAATTTTAATCTTTGTTGCAGGTTTTGTTATTATGTCTGCAGTTGTTTCTTCTGATGGGCAATAAACGTCTATTTTACTCTCACTCAGTGCATTCTGACTGAAATGATACTTTATATCAATGTGTTTTGACTTCTCTCTGTTCACTGGATTCATACTCAGTGCCATGGCTCCAGAGTACAAGTGTGTACTCTGTTATCGATGCCACTTAACAGTTGAGTTAAATACATGCTTTCCTGAGAAGTGGTTGCTAGACCAATATACTCAGCTTCACAAGTCGACAGAGCCACTGTAGGTTGATTCTTTGATTTCCAGGAAATTGCAGGGCCTTGTTTTGTTAGGCTGAAGCCCGTGGTGCTGTGTCTATTTTCTACAGAAGATGCCCAATCAGAGTCACTATAGGCAATCAGGCTCAAATCCTCCTTACTTTTCTTGAACGTTAGTACATAGTCACTTGTACTGTACCTTTTAGGTACTGTATCTCAAGACCTGTTTAGCAGTTACCAGGTTTTCTGCTTTTGGGTTTGCTGGTGTTTGAGACAGTTTTCTTAGAACCTAACTAATGTCTGATGTCTGGTACATGTCATGGCATATATCAGACCGCTACAATCTCTTCATACTCTGAGGGACAAACCACCTCACTCTTGTTGCCTTCCTCATTTGTATCTCCCTCTAACTTTTGTTCACATGGGGTGGATTTGGGTTTACATTCTGACACCTTTCAAGCATATTTACACTGTACCTTCTCTTATTTATTTTGATGTACCTTTCTCTTCAGTTCAAACTGAATGCCCAAAAAATAAGATATTTTCCCCAAATGTGAAACTTTGACCTCATAGTTTGTTTGAATCTCTTGAAGAGATCGTTATTGCTGGCTGCAATGATGAGGTCATCTACCCAGATAATCACCATGATAACATCATTTTCTGTCTTTTATACAACAGTCATCAGATTGGTTTGTTCCGGGTGATCATTAAGAAGTTTGTACCAGTTCCTCCCAGATTGTTTTAGGCCATAAAGGGTTTTCTTTAACTTGTACACTAACTTCTCTCCTGTGTATGATGTCTTTTCAAAACCTTCTGGCTGCTCTAAGAAAATTTCTTCATCTATTGGGGCAAATAGATATGCAGTTTTAACAGCCATCTGATGAATAATAAGGTTGTTTTGAACTGCTACAGTATCTGCATCAATGCCCATACTGATGTGATGTTAGCTGCTGGGCCTAAAGTCTCATGATAATCCATGCCTTCTGTGTGGTTGTATCCCATTGCAACATATCTTACTTTAAAGATCTTTTCTTTTTCAGCATTTTCCTTTAGTGCATATACCCACTTTCCTCCTACTGTACTTGATGAGTCAGTTCAAAGGTGTTGTTTTCTTTGAGTTATTTCATCTCTTCCTTCATCACTTGTTCCCATCTGGCTGCCTCGGGTGATATCCGGACCTCACTATAAATTTGGGGGACTCCACACACTGCCCTGTAACAATGATCAACACTTACTCTATGTTGTTTACGTCATTATCTTTGATGTCAGTTAGATAGTCTTTCAAGTATTTGGGAGCTCGCTTTTCTCTTTTTGGGTAGTGGCGGTTTTGGGTGTGCATAATTTCTGCATCTGTTTTGGTTTGCATTTTCATCATGAACTAAATTTTCTGCATTTTTATCATGTTGTGACACATCTGTATGTGTTTATACTCTCCTCATTATCGAATGGGACTGAGTTTTCTTCACTGCCCTCATTACCAGATTTCCTGCCTTCATTTTGAAGGGTTTCTGAACCACATTCATCAGTTTGTGTCTCCTGCTCAACATTGCTCTTTGTAACGAACTTCACCAGTCTATATTTTGATACCTTCTTTGTTTGTGGGCTGTAAATGAGGTATGCTGGGCTGTTTCTGCAATACCCCACAAATATGGCTCTCTCACAGCTAGGGTCCAGCTTTTTGTGCTCATTTTTTATGCATAACAGTCAGAACTGAACATCCACATTTTTGAGAGATCTGGTTTTCATCCTGTTAACATAAAGTATTGAGTGTTTTCAGTCCTGTTGTTGTAATACCTGTTACAAATATGAGCAGCATTTTGAACAGCATAAGGACACAATACCTTTGATAATCCTTTTTCTAATAACAGACATCTTCCCTTTTCAAAAATTGTCCTCCCCTGTCTTTGGACTGTACCATTTTGATGGGGAGAATATGGGGATGATGTTTTATGTCTTATTCCTTTAGCCCTTAAAAGTGACTGAAAGGCATTCTGTCCCATTATCTGATCACTGATAACTTCCTTCGCATTTCTCAAAGAATTTACTGCTTTTTCAACTTGGATAATATAGTCTCTCACGGTTTCATCAAGCTCCTTTTTTAAGGAAATTAGTTCTGTAAAGAAAGGGAAAATTCTGGGTTCTGAAAACCTCCAGGGAATAGATAAAATGAGAGAACAAAGGCTTGGTTTCTCCCACCCCCACTTACACACAACACACTGGTTTGGGGTCAATGTGAACTCTTACGGACATGTGTTGCCATCGCAATCGCAATGGAATTTGTTACATGATTGGACATGTTGAGAGAGGTGCATTGACCTCCCTATCAGGACTGATAAGACAGTCACACATCCAAGCAGGCACGATTACATTCTACAGAATCCAAGGCTCGCTGAAAATCTATTACTTTGTTATAAACATCTTGTGTTGTAACTTGTCTGCTCATTGTGCTATAAGGTTTTTGTCCTATGTGATCATAATTATGCTCCCTAATGAGCCTAATTCTGGGAACTGTGCTTTTTTACTCATCGTAAAAAATTTATTGTACTGACAATAAAAAGTATTCTGTTCTGTTCTATTCTTTCCTCCTAAGCTGCGCCTGGGCCTGCCCGTTGAATTCCAGCTTCAGCTCCATATTGAGAAAGGATCACACACAATGCCCGTCTATGTTCACTGTATTTATTGCTTTAAAGCTCCAGGGAGAACATCAGTAGTTATAGCAGCTTCCCGCTGAGAAAAAGTGTGGTACTAACAAAGTATGATCCTGTAAAACAACAATCACGACATTTATGACAGTCAATTTACATCACATGAAAATAAACACACCACACACAATGCAACATGGGTATACATCAATCCCATACAAAACAACCCAAAAACAAAGACATTGCAAATGAGAGCACAGAACTCAACACCAGTGTTGATGTTTACAGTTCTGACAGGATGCTAAAGAGAAATGTTATTTGTAAAATGTTTCCAGCACCTCACCATTAACCACCCATCCTGCATCCCTGAGTACAAGCACAATCACCATGTTGAGGGGAGTCCACACCACAACGTCACAAATGCTCGCTCCAGTACGGTGGAGGTTGTCCTGGATCTGATGCCAGTAGTCATGATGCTGTTTAAGAAAGAAGCCAGTGGATTGGTGAACTTCAAGAAAAAAATGGTGTGTGAGATGGACATATTCCTGGCCAACACGTCACCTCAGTAATTTTTTCAAATGAAACAGTCCCATCTGGAGAGGCATCTAAAAGGATACTGCATGGAATAAACAGCCCCCTCTCCTGAATCAATACTCCGGTTCACTGCATGTTTCTTGCTTTGCCACTTTTTCATGCAGGATTCCCCAATCATAAGCTTTGGTGAAAAAAACACAACTTAGTATTAAAGAGTGTCGCCTTAGAAAAGCAGGTGCTTTCAGTTTAATCATTTATGCTCCACAACTTACTTTAGAAGCCTCTTTGAAGTTGTATTGGCTGAGCAGGGTTTTATAGAAGGATGGAGAAAAAGACTTCCTCCTCACCGCCGTCAGCTTCTAACTGAAATTTCTGGCTGTGATCCTTTCCTTTCTAAATGCATGCCTGTCACAGAAAAAAAAACCCAAAATATGACAGATAATGCTCTGAGTGATATGAGATGATAATCCTTTTATATCATAAATGGGTGAATAGTTGTTTTTTTTAACAAAAGCAAATACTGTATAGGAAAGTGGTAAGCAGTAATAAACAGAGAATTATAGTCATGATGCAAATCTGTTGTGTCCCATTTGCACTGTACTTTTTAATAGATCTTCTTGTCATAGTGCTGTCTTTGACCAATTGTTGCTTTCTCAATCTGTTGCCTCTCATCATCTGTGGCACAAAGGGACAACAGCAGATACAGAGCCTTATCCAGAGCCTGCAAAAAACCTTGGCTGGTCACAAGTCTGTTCAATGGGAAGTGTCTACATCGAAAAGGACATGTCAGATATTTCATTACAAAAATGTTAATTTCCTTGAAAGTGAGGTGTCATATACTTCAGCAACATAGTGTACACAGAGTAAACTTTCTGACCTGCAAGTGTTTGTGCATGTAATTGTGATATTTGTCAGACTAAATATGTCTTAACTACACACTACACCTGTGTGAAAGCCCTGAATTAAATTGTGATGAATTATTACATTTTTGTCATTGTACAAAATTATAGAGTAGGATGACTTTATCTTATCTAAACCTTCATTAAGTCAGTGCAGTGAAATCGTGATGTGATCTACTGCATATAAAAAAAGAAGTCATACCTGAGGCTTAAAATCCAGGCCATCCCAGTGAAACGCACCAGGTGTGATTAGGATTCCTGCATTCAGTCCTTGTATTCCTGGGTGACAGACCTCTCGATTCCAGCTGAAATAACAATAGAAAAGAATAATAGTAATTGAGATTACGTCAAGTGACAATAGCATTTCAACTTTGTAACCTTTCACTATTCAGTTATTCTCCAAGTTACCAGCTCTGAACCCACTGTGTTTAAGAAACCCCAGGCAAAACATTTCATCATCATACAGGATGAGCAGCTGTTTGATCAGTTGTGGATGTAAACTTTGTGACCATAAAGCTTGGATCTGAACTTTTCAGGTGAACTACTGGACCCCGTCAACATATTAATACCAAATAGCCCTAATACTAGCCTTTGTTTAGTAAAATGTATCTAAAAATATTACGTTAATTAGTAGGATTGCCCAGTAATCCTACTATTGTTCTTCTCACTCTTTATTTAGTATTATTCTGCACATTTTTTGGACTACATCTCCTCCCTGATTCACACCATCCAAACACCATAACGTCAAGCTCTTTCAAGACAAGTCAGTTTTTACTTTTCACAAATGTATCTTTAGTAGTTTTTAAATAAGTTACTTTTTTTCCACAAAAACTCAAATGGAATGTTCATGACTAGAGCTGTGTGGTTACCATGTCAACACTGCACTGTTTCCTTTGATGCTCCTTCCATCCTCGGGTGCCCCTTTGATCAGTGACGTGTTATAGCGCTTCATAGGATGCCCAGTAATCCTACTATTGTTCTTCTCACTCTTTATTTAGTATTATTCTGCACATTTTTGGACTACATCTCCTCCCTGATTCACACCATCCAAACACCATAACATCAAGCTCTTTCAAGACATGTCAGTTTTTACTTTTCACAAATGTATCTTTTGTAGTTTTTAAATAAGTTACTTTTTTTCCACAAAAATTCAAACAGAATGTTCATGACTAGAGCTGTGTGGTTACCATGTCAACACTGCACTGTGTTTCCTTTGATGCTCTTTCCATCCTTGGGTGCCCCTTTGATCAGTGACGTGTTATAGCACTTCATATTTCAAATCTCTATAAATTTAACGCTTCAACTTTTTCAGAAAGGTTCAATTATTTTGAGTCAGCAATCCTTATCTTTTCACATAATCCAAATTTTCTAGTTTCTGTTTCTTTTTTTTGCATGCCAACAGGGCATTAAATGTCAACAGAAATTCAAATGGAAGACAGAAAAGTTAAAATAACCTCTTTGCCATTAAAGGACAGAGGGGACACCATGATAACGGATGGAGTTCAAGAAAACACGGAACATGAAGAGAAATGGCAAAGCCCACATCAAAAACAAAAGGAAAAACATTCAGGTCCAAGGATCACCAAGAAGTTTCTGAAAGATTACTGCAAGCAGCACAACCTTTACTCAACGCCTTATCTGAATGACACATTGTATCTCCATTCCAAAGGTTTCGTCACCATTGAGAACCTAGAGGATTACACAGGCCTTAAATGTCTTCGGTTGGAGAGCAATGCATTGAAACGCATTGAGAACCTGAACGCCCAAACTGAACTGCGCTGTTTGTTTCTTCAGGAGAACTTCATTCACAAGCTGGAAAACCTTAAACCTCTGGTAAAACTCTGCACTCTAGATGTTTCCAAAAACTATATAAGCACCATAGAGAACATTTCCTGCCTTCATCACCTCAGTACTCTTTATATTGCTCAAAACAAACTGAAGACAGTGAAAGACATAGAGCACCTGAGGCAATGTCCGCACATCAATGAGTTAGACTTGTCTCACAACCTGTTAAATGACCCTGCGATCCTCCGTGTACTTGAGGCCATGCCAGATCTGCGAGTGCTGATTCTTAAAGGAAATTTAGTGCTGAAAAAAATCCCAAACTACAGGAAGACCATGATTGCACGCCTTAAACATCTCACCTTCCTTGATGATCGTCCTGTATTCCCCGTAGACAGGGCATGTGCTGAAGCTTGGGTTTTGGGAGGACAGGAAGGGGAGCGTCAAGAAATGCAGCAATGGAAATTAAGAGAAAGGAAATTCATTCAAGACAGCATGAATGACTTGAAGAATATCACCAAGAAAGCAATGGAGAGACGACGCCTTCGAGAGCTAAAGGAGAAAGGTACACAGCTTTTCCAATCATTTTGGTCTTAAAGAAAATGGGGATTTGTATGAAAAAATTGTATTCTTGATGTATCTTGTTTTATTTCAGGAGGTACTGAGGTTTCATCACCCCCAGAGAATATTGTTGAGGAAAAGGACAACCAGGAGGTGTGCTTGCCAAAAAATGATAATGAGTCAGTCAGTGGACATTTAGATGAAAAGCAGACAGGTGAGGAGTTACAGAGGGAGAACGTTGAGGAAGAAAATCAAATCCATGTCCAGGTAAAAAATCCTCTGAGTGAAGAAAAAGAGGGAGTGAATCCAAAAAAGTTGGCACAAGAACAAGAAAAGGCTTCAGGAGATATGCTGAAAACAGGGGAACTAGACCATAAAAACAACCAGTTCTACCACTTTCTGGAATACAATGCAGTACATGAGAAGAAACAGCCTCCGCAGACCACAACAGTTCTCCATAAAGTGGATGAAGTTCAAGCAGTGCATGAATTTGGCCCGCTGAAGATAGAACAGGGTGATGCAGAGCAGTTGCAAACCATTCACCTTCCACTTAGCAATTCATTGCATATTGCTGATTTGTGTATTGACTGACCTGGAAAATGCTGACCCAGATTACCTAGACCTGAATGGGATATTCATTCCTCACCAAGCATCTAAACCAAAATTAGAGGTCATATTAAAACAAGGGGATGAAGCAACCCCAAGTCAGAATAGGTCAAATCTCTGCAAGCAACTAAATGATGTGTCTGTAAACGCCTCACTGTTACTGGATACAACAGATGTGCCAAAACCACTTATGTCCAGAACAAACCAAGTTTCCTTTCCACCATGCTGCCTAATTGAGGAGCTGAATTAATCTCTTCAGTGGCGATATTTTTTTCACAAGATAAATGCAAATAAGTGTGCAAGCTTTGATACATTCAGTTAGAGCACTTTTAATTCATATGTAGCTGTTACAGTAGTGTGTTGAAAACGTGACATCAGTTTCTTCAAAGACATTGTAAGCCCTTTAATGAAAATGAAATTAAACCAGCCTTGATCTGTTTTGTTCAGAAACTGGCATCACGTTTTCAAAGACATATTAATCAACCTTTTCAGAGTGCAGTGTGTCAATACATGTCATTTGTTTTAGCTTTAAGTGTCTAAATGTATGTCTCAAGAAGGCAAGCAGTGAAAAGTTCACTTGCTCAAAAAAATAAAGGGTAACACTACTTGAGGGGTACAATTCATACCCTTAACTAATGCTGATCTAATGCATGACTCATGATGAAATAATGCATGATTCATCATGAATTCATGGTGGTAGCTTGTGATTAGTTCATCATTAGCGGACATGAGTTCATGGTTACTTCCTAAAATGTTCATTTCAGATGGATGTATTATGTAT